>JABAJZ010013662.1:9562-25617 GCA_018857265.1 Termitomyces sp. T32_za158 | reverse complement strand
AACGTTCATCGATCACGGTTGGAATGATGCCTGAGCCGCTCTCTCGGGTCAAACTCGCCAGTAACGTTGGAAATATCACTCACACGCGTGTGGATCAGGCGGACTGTCGCAGATAACACACAAATCCGGACAAAGCAACGACCATATAAGGAAGCGCCCTTGTACTCGAAAAAGTGACAAGTCAACGAGCGAGGAACGTCTGGATGGCGTATTTAAGCTGGCTGATTTAGATGGAGTCGACAACGATCAGTTGCTCGTCGCGACATATCCTGACAATACTCGCAGTTTGTCCTCGCACACACGCGCACGACGTGCACACTCTATCGACTCCATAGTGCTATATATCTGTCACTCCTTCCTCGCACTCTTTCTGCATCGCGTTCTCAGAATCCAAACATCATCCATTGCACACCAAAAACACATCGAATCATCGACATGCCGTCCTACCCATACACCGTCCCTTCCTCGCCCAGTTACGGCTTCTTCCCCTCTGGAACGACATCACCACATGCCTTTATGTCATTCCATCAGTCGCCGCGCGACACCCATGACATGTACGCTGCGTTGACCTCGTCTTCGTCCAAGGCAACGTCACAGCGCGCAAGAACGCAATCCCAGAGCTCGAGCATGTTCAAGAAGTTGCTGAGACGGAAGTGAAAGCATGCTAATATACCCTTTCGACGTTGACGCGGCGAAACCGAGGTTGGGGATAAAAGAAGGAACGCGACGTGGTCATATCAATCCTTGCATGGGCATCCATACATTAGCAACATAACTAGTTTGTATAGTCTATCACTTGTATCCATAGAACGAATAGGTTTTTGACGAAATCTTGTCCGAGCGTGAGTAAAATTGGATATCCCCGGTTGTCGACCAAAATCCTTGGATGGCCCCTCGACGTTTAGGCCTCGACCACCACGACGAGCTGCCCAATGCCCCCCTCCCGCAACTCTGCCGCCGCCGCCGCCCCCGTCGACCCCCCCGACAACACTCCCTACACCCTCTCCCTCCTCTCCGAGTACACACACACCCTCGACACCCTCCCCCTCGAGCTTTCACGCAGCTTTGCCGACCTCCGCGAGCTCGATGCTGTCCTGTCTTCCTCCATGGCCTCTCTCACCGCTAAAATCAACAAACTCACCCGCATGATCGAGGAAAACAAGGAGGCCAAGCAAGACCGTCTCTGGCTCCTCGCTGAGATCGCCGACGAGGCCACCCGCCTCAAGCTCGGAGGCGACGACAAGATTCGCGTCGCCTGCCAGGCCGCCGACAACCTCAAGTACAACATAGCCCATCTCAGGAACCTTGCAGACCACATCCCCAACTTTGACCCATCCACCCTCGACAGGAAGACCACATATCCCCACGTCTCGGCGCGCTCTTTCATGCCCATACTGCCTCCAGAAAACAACCGGAGAAGACGGGGTGGATATGGATCCCTGCTGACGAGCGCGCCCGACCCCAGCCCGGCAAAGAAGCGGCAGCGAGTCGTGCAGCGTGACGACGACCTCGATATCATGCGGTCGCCCAAGAAAGATAAGAATGAACTCAATCCCCGTTCTCGAGCTCGAACGAAAAAGTGTGTTTTTCCCCGTCGACATGTCTACAATACGCTGATCATCTGCCCTCTCCAGAGACCGTCTTGCCTCCCCGTCCGAATCCCTCGTCTCCGTCACCTCCCACGTCCTTCCACCAACAAACGGACCCCCGTCCTACCGTGCTGCAGCCAACGGAGCCAGTGCGCGCGGGGCAGCATCCGCCGCCAACTCGAAGCGCTCGCGGCCTGCTGCAAGCAATCGCAGCGCCACCCCGCACGCGGGCGACTCGTACGACCAAAACGGCATGCACCCAAACGGGCACAGCGGGAGCTCGCGCCGCGACGCGTACGGAGTCCCCCAATCATCGCATCACAGCTCCCTCCCGCATCCCTACCAGAACGGTGCTGTCCCAAACGGGACACATCACCACCCCGGCACGTACCATGCCATGCCCCAGAACATAGACTGGAATCCCCCTTTGGCGCAGCAATTGGAAGGGCCGGGGATGCCGGTGTCGCGTGGTGTGACGATGCCCATCATACCGGTCAACACAACAATCGGGCCGGGTATACCAGGCGACACCGGCGATACTGGCGACGGAGAGGGCGACGGCGACGACAGACGATACTGCGTCTGCAATGGCATTAGTTATGGAGAGATGATCGCGTGCGACGACTCGCAGTGCGAAAGAGAATGGGTATGTTTATTCTTGCTTGGCACTGCATCAATTAACGGCTCTGTAGTTTCATCTTGCTTGCATCGGCCTCGTCGTCCCTCCTGAAGGTCGCTGGTTCTGTAGCACCTGCCGCCTCAAACGAAATTCGAAGCGTTCTGGACGCGGTGGGAAGCGGAGAGCGGGCGGAGGGAGGGCGGGGGCGCGTGCTTCATGATTCATACATACTCACATTGATGACACTATTATTAATCCCAGGCTTGGAACTAAGTCTTATTTCTGTATATTATGTACTTTTGAACACTGCTATTGTCTCTCATCTCGGGAAATTCAAAGGGATATTTCGAATAAGAGTAGGGATATTAAGAAATATACACGCAAGAGTCCGAGGGGAGTACTTCTGCAATACTCAACGCCGCTTCGAGCTGCGACTATCGTCCAGTCCCGGGGAATTTCGCCGTTTTCTGTCGTCGAGCAATTTCAACAACTACGGACACCAAGAGATACGTGCCAACTTACCGACTCATACTCCTCTCGTCTGGCTCGCCACTCGATGTTCTTGCCATGCCAAGGTCCTTGTTGGTACCACCATAGTCCAAACCATCCACAGCAGGCGCATTTCCATCGCGGTCCTTGTACTTATTCTGATTTCGCGGACCCGTCGGGACCCCTGGCGGCAGTGGTGACGCAGGACGAACTGGCACTGGCGGCGGCGCTGTATGCGTTTAAACAAGACGGAGAACACGGTTCGAACGTCAACAAAGTGGTAATTATCCAGCCAGGTAATTCGACGTACGACCATCACTAAATCCGCCTCGCCCACGACCTCGCCCTGCGAAACCGCGGCCACGGCTCATGCCTTGCGCCCGCCCACGATATGCCGCGGGAGATGCACCACGGCCTCCTGGTACCGGTACAGGCGCGACGACTTGCTGCGGTCCATCCATGCCTTGGTACATCGGCTGCCCCATCTGGGCTGGTTGCTACAGTCGGGAGTGTCAGCACGAACCAGAGCGAGGGAAAGGTGCGAAAACAGCCGTGCCTGCATCGCGTATTCGTTGCCCATGCCCATGCCCATCATGTCCCCCTGCTGTTGTCCGTTGAACCCAGCGTCTTGTATCATTCCGACGGCGACGTTCCCTTGCGCGGCTTGCTCCGGCGTTCCGTTGGTCACCCCCTGCTGCATTTGCCCTGTTCCGTCGGCCTGCATTTGCATCATTCCGCCACCCATGCCCATGTCCATCCCCATGCCCATGGGGCCCATCATCCCGGTCATGTCCATCATCACGCCTGGTCCCATCATACCGGTATTCGCGGCCCCGTTCATCATAGCGTTCGCTCCAGTCATAACCATCTGTCGCACATCCGGCGGCAGCGCTGTAATTTGCTCTTCCTGCATTCCCGCAAAGTTCTACATCAAGTGGAGGAGTCAATATAACTGCTGATCGTTTCTTGGACGAACAACGACAACATACTATGACATTGGTCTTGAGCACATTGGCGAGCTCCCCCAGGTCGCGGCGGCGGTAACAGTATGCCTCCCATGAAGTCTCGTCAAACCCGTAATTGAACCAATCACTGATATCAGAGCCAGGCCGCCGCCAGGGTTTTTCAGTCATAGCACTAAGGTCAAAATCAAGGATGGAGCGGCCGTCCATTACCCCTGTCGCCGTCGGGTCAACGGTAGGGTGGGACGGTGGTGCCGCAACTGGAGGTAGGGTGGAGGGATCTACACCGTCGTCTTCTTTTGGTTGCATTTCAACCTCTGAGGACTGCGCGCCGGGCGCTTGTGACTGGGAGTGTGAGGAACCAGCGGAAGAGCCAGGGCCATGAGACGGTGTTTGGGAATGGGTAAGTCCAGGAGCGTGTGCAGCGGCTTCTGGGGGTCCGCCGCGGGAGATTGGAGTGTATTCGGTTGTGAGTAAGGACTGGGTGGCTGGAACGTGCAATTTAGTCGGTGGACGTTATGAGTCCTGGGAGGAATTCACCTGCTCTGGGTTGCGTAGGGATTGACGAGCTGGTTGTCCTTGACGTTTGACCTCGGCCAGTTCCTTGCCTGGATGTAGATGAGCCTTCTGAATGTAGAGAAGGAGAAAACACAGTACCTAAAGTCGATTGACCGCGGTGCCGCCTCCATTATGATTTCCACCTCATAGAAAAAGACAAGTCAGGCATAGAATAAGAGCATAGCAGCATCACTCACATCCTCGTCGTCACTTTCGTCTCCAAGTTCGACTTCTTCCTCTTCCTCCTCCTGCTCTTGAGGTACACCATTCGTGGGGACTTCTGGTGTTCGCGTATGTTCTCGTGTACCAAAGATATCGTCGTTTGCATCGGGTTCTGGATTTGGAAAGGCACCGTTCGTCGTAGAGTCGGCCGGGTCATCGTAAGGACTTCTGTACAGTTGTTTATATTCAACGTTCCAACAGAACTATGAATGACAACTCACGGTTGAGGAGCTAACGTATCACACAAAAACAAAAAATAGGCGTCAAAACGATGTCATTGAAGATTGTAGGCGGTAACAACAGAGCTCCCCAACAATTGAATATCCCTGAAGATTCTCACCATGTTTAGGCGCCGGTGCTGAGGAACTTCCGTACAAAAACTCGTCGTCGTCGTCCCTGTCATCGTGCAAAGTAAGAGACCAAATTTTATAGACATCATCCGCGCCTTACATGCTCGTACAAAATCACACAGATTGAGGAGGGAACTGGAGAATTGGCGTGACTGGCCGTTACACGTCACAAGAAATGTTGGCTTCCGAATCCCGCTCCGCATCTTCACAAACTTCCTGGGTTGCGCGATGTTGAGTCCAGCGCGCTGCTCGTCGTGGTTGGCAGCGGCCCAGACGCCTTTTGCGTCGCGCGCATATGCCATCTCCGTTAAGCCTGCACAAATTCTGCCAGGCAAAAAGCTGCCACGCGTTTTCAAGGACAAGAAAGCGTTCCAGTACAACTGGTACAGAAGAATTCTCGACGGCAGCAGAGATGGTCCTCTTCTCATCCTCCGTCACGATCAATTCTCCGCTAATCGTCTAGTACAACTGCGTCGTGATATTCTCAATGCCTCGAGTCGCGCTCCCCCACCCCCCGTCGATTCTGATGCCGTCCCCGCCACCCCTCAGCCTCAACCCACTCTCACCTTCATTCGCACCAGCATATTTGGAGCTACATTACGCGAATTCCCTGGAATTAATTTGGCTCAGGTAGACCAGATGATCGGCGACTCTACAGGCACTTTTGCCGTCCTCCTACTTCCATCGTTCCATCCTCCACAACTCAACGCTATACTACGCTCTTTAGAGCGTACTGTTCCCACACGACCACCAAAAACCCCCGAGGAGATTAAGAAGGAGCAACAGGCGAAAAACGCGGACCCAGAAACACCAGGTCGGCGAGTGAAGCGCCAGCGGCGGGTTCTCTATCCCGAGCTAAAGCTTGCGGGTGCACTTGTTGAAGGGAAAGTCTTTCTGCCTGCGGGTATCAAGGATGTGTCGCAGCTTCCGACATTAGACACACTACGGGCCCAAATCGTCGGACTGCTCAGTGCACCGGGTATGCAATTAGCGGGAGTCCTAAGTCAGGCAAGCGGAGGTCATTTGGCGCGGACATTGGAAGGATTGAAGAAAGGTTTGGAAGAAGATGCTGCAGCCTCGGGGACAGGTACAACACCCTCATCTTAGTGTATAGAATAATCCATCTATAATCATCCCTACTACACTATCCTCACGTGCAATACAAGCCCATTGAGCAGATTATCCGTCTTGAAGACAAAACTCCCATGTTCGATCCTCACCTCCCTCGCCCGTTCTACCCGTCCCATGAGCCCGTGTTCCTTTGGTCATGCGGTGCTCATATCCTTTATATACACTTCGATCAAAAGCAAACGAACGCAAAAGCGTATATCGTGGATTAGCTGGTGTACTTCCCGTCGTTGGCAATGGCGGTTTTTTAGCAAGTCGTGTTACATCCCTTGAGGAAATCAATCTCCAGCTTGAAGAACACATGAGAAGTTACAACAAACCATAACGTGTAGGGGACCACATTCCGTAACGTAATGAGGATAGTCCCGCGAGTTTTGACAGCCTCTTTTGGTGTGATGAATTTGAACTGCTCCCCTTCTTCGGTCTCCACAGGTGTTGTCTCGTCCTCTGCGGCGTCGTCGTCCTCATCGTCCTCAGACTTTTTGCGCTTACGTGGGACTGTAATGGAAGGTACAGGTCCTAGTGACAAGACCTTGGCTGCTGATCGTAGGAATCCGAGTATCAACACTTGATTGGATAGGATATTCCTGTCCTGGTCAGTAATCCCTTTCCCTACGAGCAATAAAGCATAAACGGCCATGGATACAACCTCGTAATGAACAAGGCAAACGAACCTGCATGAGGAAAATTCCACACTATGTGATCCCATCTCCTTCCCTTCAAGGACGCGGTTTTCTCTATCTTCGTCCCATCTACGCCAAATAATATCTGTGCGCCCCGCTGTCGAAGATAGGCCACAATCTCTCGAGCATCCGCGTATTTCTCGTAACACTCGTCTTCAGTATCAAACGCTGTCGCTGTGAGGTTTCTCGGAGGCAAATCACGTAGTTCCGCCGGTGGATCGCAGAGTAGAGCGCGTGCAAAGGAAAAGTTTCCTTCCCCGATCAGAAGGATAGTATCTGTAGAGCGAAATGGGACAGTCGTTCGTCGAGGTGGCGGCGCAGGAGTCGCTTTTCCTTTTCCCTTGTTCAAGTTATTTGATGGAAGATTTATGGAAGATCCCTTGGAATGCTGCTGCTTTACATTCCTATGAGAGCGTTGTTCAGCAACTTGTGCAGCATGAGACAGTTTCTCTTTGGCTTTGAAACGAGATTGTTGAGACTGTAGTGCTGCCTTCAAATTCTTGCCTTTGCCCATGATGACTTTGAGAACAAATTCAGTGATTGGGTCGGCATTCGGATGCAACGTGGATCTGGAGTCCTGAGTCCGTCCCAGCACGGCGCTTCGACAGAAGAAATTTTGAGTGGGTTGGTGCTCATATCAAACGTGCTGTTTTACGTGTCCGTACTAGACCTTTCGAGGCATCGGATCGTTGGACGTTTGTACTGTACGTACGGTTTCCTGCCGATTCCACAAGTCATGTGTTGGTGACGCATTGCGTCGGGTCTCGGCCCGGCATTTTAACTGCCACGTTCGCGGCCAAACATCAAATATCGAGTCTGCGTCGACCTCCTAATTTCCACGTCGCGTCTGCTGTATCTAATCATGGTACGTCGCGCACCGTCTAACTTAACTCTGTTCTATCTAAGGTACTGTATCCCTTAGCCTACTGAATTCGAGATGCGTCAACGGAACGCAAAGTTCGCGAAAGATGCGAGGTCTGGCAAAAAGCCAACGCATCCATCACGACAGGAACAGCTCGCGAAAAAGAGTCCTATCAATACTTATGCTCTAAGCCTTATTATCTTTGTCATCTGTGGAGGAGGTCAGCGTTCTTGTCCTTTTCTGTGACATGCATTCCTGATTGGTTCTGACAGTAATGTTCGAGCTCATTCGGATTATTTTCCTATGAGGAAACTTGCAACTGTTCGGAGACGAGCTTTTCAGGAGGGAATAGGAAACGGCGCCGCTTGTATATCATCCTCTACCATGTAAATATTCATACCCAGCGAAAAAGGGCCATCCTATCTCATGTACTTATGTATTTCAAGAAGAGCAACGTACATATATTTGCACAGTTCAATCATCTCCGGGGGTGCTGACATCCATGCTCTGGCTTCTCTGACTTGCATTGGTGCTGCCTTTTCCCTTTCCAGATCCGCTTGCCACAGGGGCACTTTCGACACCTTCCATAACATCAGCTTCCAACTCTTCGTCGTCAATCTTAACTGCGTCGCCCGCCCACACACGCATCGTCGGTTGCCAGACCATCACAACGTTGTCTTCAGAAGCGCTTGCGACTGTCCAGTTCTCGTCTTTACCTGGTGCCCATGAAAAGTCCGTCGGGCGCGCCGTGTGTCCTAGAGACAAACTTCGATCAGGCATTGACGATTCTAAAATGAGAGCTGAATACCTCCATGAACGAACAACAGCTCTGGCGGCCCATCTTCTTGGTCGTCAGGAGTTTGTTCTTGCCCGATCAGAGACAGATCCCAGATGTTAATGCGGCGGTCGCTAGATGCAGAGGCAAAGACACTCGGGCTGTGTGGTGACCAGGCAACATGAAGAACTTCATCCGTGTGAGACTCAAAGACGTGCAACGTCCTTCCAGGTGTCCGCATGTCATGAAGAATACATGTCTATCACCACCAGTTAGTCTAAAAACACTTACACAAGTTAATACTTAGGTAACCTACCTTGTCTGCGCTGCCCGTAATAATCAGGTGCGGTGTGGAAGGGCTGAACGCAACGGCAAGAATCTCCTGTTCGTGGGCTTGTTCTTTCATTGCAGGACTTGAAGAATTCCTTTTATCCCATCTGTACCGAGATGAGCATGCTAAAAAGTGTGCACCAGAAAGATAACGCACATCATCATCATTTTATCGTCACCAACGCTGGTAAAGATATTCTCATCTGTCGCATGCCAATCAACATCCTAATTTTCATGTACGTGAGCTTCAAAGAACCAAGCGAAGAACAGGGAACATACTCCGACAACCGACGTATGACCTCTGAAAGTCGTAGTCGGTTCAATTGTAGTGTTAGCTTTAGTATATGAGTTAATGTCCCTGTCTTCATGAGCGAACTCTACGTCCATTGAGATACAAACTGCACATACCAATGGCACACTGTCATATCCTCAGACGCGCCGAGGACATGCCCACTCTTCAAAGGATTCCAAGCTAATCCGAACCTTGCAGTAAAAATGAGGTGAGTGATCCTCCACCAAGGTAATTACTGGCCATCAGGGACTTACCCTTCCCTGTTCTGCCCAACGAGCCTGATATCTGGCTTGCATACTCCACCCTTCTCTGGATCGCTTGAGTGCTTTGTACGGTCAAAAATGAACACCTCGCCCGTGACAGCTTTCGTCGCAATGAGGTCTGGGTTCTGAGGCATGTACCTCGCACGATTGACTTCGCCCGCATGATTTATCTTTTGGATGATTTGAATACGCGGTGCGGCGGGGATGGTGTGACCACCCAACTCGCCGCGTTCATCGTCGTAGTTGCCTGAGTCGAGTTTGTCACCGCCTGACGTGGGCCCATCGCGTTTTGGGATCTGGACCGTCGCGATCTGCAGGTAGTCTTGGGCCTGCCCTGATGTGTGCGTGCCGAGTAGGAGACGGTGTGTGGTGTAGGGTTTGTTCTGGGGTCTAAAGAATAGGCATCTCTTAAGAAATGAAGAAAGATGTGAAAGCAATGGAACGGACGATTCTTTGTCTGGAAACCATTGACAGGTCAGACTTGGCCAGTCGAGAGCATGGGTTATGACAACATCATAGAGGTATGGTGCATTCTTCTTCCTGAGGTACCCCACTTGAGTAAACAGCCACGCGCTACTGTCAGCCGAGCTTACCAGGTCTTATACTCCTATGGAAAAATGGAGATGTATAAGGTTGTGAAGTCTCAAAATGCAGTGAGCGCGTTGACTGACCTCGTTGATGAGCTTGTTCTCTTCCTCTGCCGCAAGATCATCTTCAACCTCCTCAACCTGAGGTTTCATGTTTGTCCTTTGTCCAAAACACGGCGCCTCCTAATGTTCGAAGGTAGAAATGAAAGCAGATTCAAAGAACGCTAGATAGAGGTTGAACTTGGGCGGACGAGGAAACCAAATTGACGCGACGCGACATTTCTCACGGTTCTGTTCAGCATTGTCGACAATGCACTACTCAAGATGAATAAAGAGACTGTTACACGTTGATCTCATGGTGTTCGCATGTAAGAGTTCAGAGATATCTAATTAGGTGACTAGCACAACATAAAGAGAGGAATGCGTGGGGCAGCGCGCAAAGAAAAACTGTTCATGAAGAGCAATCTATACACTTGCCATTGTGGAGCGTATAGGTCTACTATGATGCCTTCTCAAATGAAAGCAAGAGTTTCTCTAGGTCGAATCGAGGGTCTTCGGGGTCTGTGATCACTACAAAGAATAAACTGTTAGTTTGGATGAAATACTGGTATTCCCACCGCCAGCGTGGCTACTGGAATACTGCAGAAAGCATGTAAGACGCACCAGTCGAGCTTTTGGCCTCGTTCTTTCTTTTCCAAGCCTCCTTTGCCTCGGCAATTAGATGTTTCCGTTCGTGTAGGGCATGCTCCACTTTTTGCTGGTCGAGCCGCTCCTGCAGTGTGCGACGATGATAGAAGCCGTATGCGACGCCAAAAGCAAGCGCAGAGTACCGAACAACCTGATTGTATACCTTAAATTTCTCCTAATATTTGAAAAAAGAAACAGGAGACATACATTAACAGTTGGTGAAACCATGATGTTTGCCTCGCCCGTTCACAGATCTAAGAGGCAAAGTGTCCGTGACAAAGGGCACTGAAGTATCAAAAGGCTTCAAAACTTTTTCAATCCAGCGTATTTGAAACCACCTACCGCACCCAAACTTTTTAAGAAACGAAAGTTAAGAAAACGTATCGAATTCCGGCAGCGGAGAAATTCGGCAGTTGATTATGTAATAGAAATCCGCTTTCTTTTTTTTTCTCATCCAACGGGCCGCGTCCACCCCTAGGTTTTCCATCAACACAGCTACGCTCTGGAGGGGACTTCTTACATTAAGTATTACTCGCGTCGATTTTTGCCTTCCAGGGAGTCTATCCTGCGGCTTCTGACGCAAATTCGCCATCAACATGACAAGTGACAGCCATTTATCTATCAAATGATAAATAGTACTCGTACCACAGGCTGCAGGATCCACGTCTACTCCAACACACCGGAGAGTACTTTCTCGCATAGAACCTTGACTCCTTCACGCGTTAGATGTTTCATGATCGAAGTAACATATCATGGAGGACGAGCCTCGTTCAAGATGATCAAGGACTGTCTGGGTAAAGTGCACAGAACAGCTTTCATCCATGCCCAAGACGATGTATACCGCGGTGTTCACTTGTCTCAGTTTGATCTACTAACGCTCCTGCGTACTTGCTGAAACTCAAGTTTTGGGACGTTGGAACCCGTTCTGCCGTATTCACAGATTATGAGTCGTTACTCCAAGTACATCGTTGCTTCGGAATGGAGCGCTAGTTTCCCACACTTAAGCCCCTGATCCGCGCAAGTAATAACTATCACTGATCCATCGATATCTTGTCGCTCGCCAGCATGTCCAAGGTTTACAAGGGAGCATGTTTTTGCGGTTCTATTTCATACGAAGTCACTGGCACTCCCATCCTTCGTGCATACTGTCATTGCACCAACTGCCAAAGGCTTTCAGGTATCTGAATTAACATTCTTATCTTCGTATCAACGCTTAATTGTGTTTTTTGGTCTTACAGGAGCCCCTTTTGTTCACACAATCCACTTCCCGACTGCGGCTTTCAGATGGACACATAAACAACCAAATGACGATGTTCTCGACTTCTTTGTACCTCCAGCGAAGCCCTACAAGACTCGGTACAGGTGCAAAAACTGTGGTGCCTGTGTTGCATCGAAGAACAATTTGGCAGGGAAAACATCTGTTCTTGGCACTCATTTTGAGAGAGACGAGAAAGGAGCATTGGTACATTGGGACGCTTTGAAGCCAACAGCCCATATCTACTACGACACTCATGTGATGGTCATCAACGATGAGTTGAGTAAATGGACGGGTTATGAAAACGAATCAGGGCAGATCTTTCCTTGATTGTAATCCCTGTTGGAGAAAAACGGAAATATAAAGCCCTCCTGTTGCATGATTAGCAAACATTACACTTGCATTCATTGCCATATACAGATGGGGTATTATAAGTCACTAGGAGTCAGTGAGCCATTGGCTACAATGAGCATAACTTGGACAGATTCGTGTCATCCGTATGTAGTCAATGCAATGTCATGTAATACATGCAAACAAGCCACAGACAGTATCAATGTTTCGTGTATCGCCTTGGGTTTCTTATGATCCTGTAACGCAAACCCCTGATACGGACCCAGACACAGACATGGATGCTCCTGAAATTTCCACTCTTAAAGACGAAGAGACTCCTCCGCCTCAGACCAAGGCTTCCGGTAGTGGACGTCGTACTAAAACTAAAGCACCTCCTGCCTGGCCTCGGCCCAGACGACAGGAGAATCTTACTGATGACGAATACGACGAAGTGGAGGAGGAAGAGGATCAACTTATTGATGACGACGAAGACGATCTCATGAAGCCTGTGCCTGTGACTGCGCTTCCAAACCCGCCTCGGTCAGGCGAGGTCGCAGCGAAGAAAAGAACTTCTAATAAGCGGAAACCTCGGAAGAGCGAGAAGCGTATAGCGGAAGACGAGCGGAAGGCACAAGAGAAAGCCATGACGCATGCGTCAGGGCCCACTGAGCTCGCTCCGACGGTGACATGGTTCGAGGCTACGCCGTCAGGACCCCACGATGCCAATGTCAAGCAGAGTGTCAGTGCTCCGGTTGGTCAATCAAAAATGGGGACACCGACAAAAGCTCCAAAGAAGCCCCCTAAGGCGCGTGCAAAGTCAACGAAGTATATACTTTACAACTTCTCAGACGTTCCTGCTAAGCAATGTTTTCCCTCAGACTGAAGACTGCAGTGCCTCTTCTTGACGACACGGGCGGGCTGTCCGAAGGTTATTCAAAGTTTCTGTCCACTTTTGATAATGTCACGCTTATCTTCTTTCTCAGCACACACGGGGACAGCAGCATCCTCACCGGTCACCATACAGTTCGATGCTGGCTCGCCTGAGCCTGAAGGGGCTGATCTTACCGGGACTCTAGTGTCAATTCCTTTGACCGAGGAGACAAACCTTGAAAACGCCCCACTTCCACAATACCCACTTCCCACCAAACCATTCCCGGTACAACCAGCTCCGAAAATCACAACTGGATTTGCTCCAGTCGTGCCTTTAGATAAGAGCAAGAAGAAAGTGAGGCACTGGCGGATTGCCAGACGCGAAATTCGGGGAATTGCTGGTGGAAGATGGTTCGCAACGACATATGTAGGAGAAAAGGAGTCGGAATATGCCTCGAGTCTACTTAAACCTGGTGAGGACCGGCCGTCAGGCGTCCTTCGTCCATCGGCGGTTTCAACGTCAGCACCAGTCAAAGGCAAAGCCAAAGTGAAGGCGATGTCATCACTAGCTGCTTCTGCTGCCCCCTCCCGTTCTGGGTCCTCAATTCCGGATGTGCCACAAACAATCACTCGACCTCAGACTAAGATGCGAAACACTGTTACTGCTACCCACTCCGAAGGCGACTCGGAGTTAGTTACACCTGGACCATGAATTTCTAGTTTTACAGTATCTATTTTTCGATGCTTTGCTGTACTATACATTATCCTATTAAATACGTGTTCACTATTTCACTTCGTTGAAGTCATATTCCAAAAATGGGCGACGTGTAGGGTCACGTGCTCGTCTTTTGGTCAAGGATCGAGTGGTGACAATGACAACGTCTAGACTTGTACATCTCGCAGGCTGCTTCGCGGCTCTCCACCCCTTCGAAACGCATCAACTCGCTGGTCGACTGATTAAGATTCTTACGTTATGATGTCTTCTGCATCCCCGAAAGTCTCCAGTACCCAAGGTTCAGATAAGACTGTAAGGAAAGGCCCTGCATCCATATCAGTAAGGGCGAGTGAACGTGGTTCGTCATCTTAAACTTTCATAATCTGGTCTTGATAACGATTACGGGCTAGCTGTAGCACAACAGACTTTCGCTTTGGACCCCAAATACAAGAAATTCACCCAGCAGGTGGAGAAGTGTCTGAATTCTTTTGACAACGTGCATGAATGGGCCGATTTCATTGCGTTCTTGAAGCAACTTCTTAAGGTAGTCTAATCTCGTATATGGGGAATATTTCTAATAAACAATTGGTCGGTCTGTGCTCAGACGTTTCAATCGTACATGCAATTTAAAGAGATACCACGGAAACTGATCGTTTCCAAACGTCTCTCACAATGTCTAAATCCCGCACTTCCAACCGGAGTACATCAGCGTGCTCTAGACGTGTACCTGCACATATTATCAGTCCTTGGAGTAAGTGAGTCCGCAACTACCGCGTAGCAGCTGCTCATCTTGTGCTTGTGAAGCCTGAAGGTCTCCTGGCGGACTTGTCAATATGGTCGTCTGGATTGTTTCCATTCTTTGAATATGCTGCTACGTCTGTCAAGGTGTGCGAGGGATGTTTGGACCGTAGCTTCGAGCATTAATCTTCCATCACAGCCCACACTTTTGAACTTGTTTGACACGCATTACTTGCCACTGCAGTCTGGACTACGTCCTGTCATGAAGTCCTTTATTCTCGCCCTGCTCCCTGGCCTGGAGGAAGAGACATCGGAATTCTTTGACAAGGTGTGCGATTACACTCTGCGGCTTACGAGTATCATGCTCAGGTATCGAACCAGGTCTTGAATCTGCTTGATCGCTTGTCAGGAACAGTCTCTCCCTCATTCTTCTTCCAAAATATATGGCTAGTAATGCTCACGACACCGACTGCCCGTGGAACGTCTCTTAATTACCTTGTACGGCGGTTACCTCGTTTGAACGCGGACGAAGGTATAAGCAATGCTCATCTGTATTTTAGTGGTTATTGAAACAGCCTCAGATATAACGCAGGTCGTGGGAAAGGATATCGGCCTGATGATTCGTGCGTTTGCAGCAGCCCTCGAGGACGAGAATCTCCTGGTACGAAGAGGAGCTCTCGACCTACTCTTGCAGTCTCTACGCGCGGATAGCACAGCCGTGAGAAAAGCGCAGGCTGAGGATCGCGTGATTCTAATGCGCGCAGCTTCTGGAGTCGTACTTCGTCGTGACCTATCTCTCAACAGACGTCTCTATACTTGGCTTCTCGGCTCTGGTGAGAAAAGCGAACACCAAATAGAATATTTCAAAACACATGGATTGGATCTCGTCTATTCAACTTTGAAGGTGTGGTTCAAGTTTTTAGTGAAGCATAAATCCGTCTGACCACCCTCAGAATGAGATGTTTTCACCCTCAGGGGAATACGCCGAGTCTAGACCTTTCAAAATCTTCATATCTCTGTTGGACAAGTGGGAGATCGGTTCAGCTCTCTCCCACGTCCTTGTCTATGATGCTTTCAAAGCTATCAAGAACCTGATTGACAACCCTTCTGCTGGAGGCGAAGACGTTAGTAAAAAGTTTGCCTACTTCAATTATATGTCGTGCTTAAAACAGTTTGGTTCAGGTAACGATGACAGCCAGCACCTTGTACGAGGCTGTTGAACCACATATCCTCTGGAAACAACTCTTGACTGTTATGTTTGCTGAAATCACTGGGGACAGAAAGGACATCGAGGTTCGTTGTTTCACAAGTTTACATTTAAGCATGTATATCCGACACTCAGACAACTGCTCCAGGCAATAAGGATGGTCCAATTCCTACTCAAAACCTTTTCGCAAGATGATGAAATACAAACGATACACCTCCCCATAATTTTCACAGCCGTATTAGATCTCATAGACGTAACAGTTTCGTCCTTCTTCTTGTTGCTTGGATACTGAACAAGATCTAGGTCCAGGTTCAAGGTGGTGTCTCCAGGTTATCATCTCCCTTGATAAAAGAAGCTCTCCAGCTGCTAGAAGAAATGTTGCTCCATATACCACATTCTGCCCTGATGCAACGACCAGACCTGACGGGACCAATTGAGGCGCAAAGGACGACGCAACGACCCTACCTCTTCGCTTGTAGTTTCTACGGCGTTGATCCCATAGCAATATCTGGATCTGTCTCAGACTCCTTTGCTGTGCCTTTCG
>JABAJZ010013661.1:0-36514 GCA_018857265.1 Termitomyces sp. T32_za158 | reverse complement strand
GGGGGGGGTGGGGGCCCCGCGCCCGTGGGGGTCGGGGGGCCGGCCCCCCCCCCCCCCCCCCGGGGCAAGGGCACCGACCCCCCCCCCCCCCCCCCCCCCCCCCGGTTGAACGTTCCTCGAAGCCTATGCGCATGAGAGACCTGGCCTTGGAGCCGATGTCCATCAACATTCCGGAAGGAATCTCCTCCATCCTGACAACACGTCCTGTGCTCTCCCCAGCTGAACTCTAGCCAAGAGGACCCGGCCTTGTCACCGGGGACTGGGTCTTCTCCCCTGGCAATTGGTGTGGTCAAGCCAGAGATAATCTCAGTCCCGTAGCCCCACTTCGCCCGAGGTTGTCGCATACACCAGCTGGAGCTGAACATACACCCGTTGGGGGACACAGCCGTCCCGTTTAGTACTTCGCCCAGATGTTCCTGCTTGCATGCCAGTGGACCGCCCACATGCTCTCCCCAGTGTACACCCCGGGCTCCAGAGCCCGGTCCACCATGACGGAGTCTGTTCGCACGCGGTATCCAGAGTGCTATCATACGTGACGATGACCAATGGCCAACTCGCGAACATTTTGCAGGGATGTATCCCGTCGTGGTGAGTATGCCTTCTAACTTTGTGTACTTGCATATTTTTTTCCATATTTTTTTCTCGTGGTCTCTTGAGTACTCGCATGTTCTGTTGACGTTGCCCTTATCTCATATCCTACTGGTTCAAGACCTGGGATAGACAATCCCTCACCAACAATCAAAAACTCATCCCCTCCAGTCGCCGCCTCGGTCAGGACCCATCTCACCCCTCACTTGTTGACAAACCGGGAACTGTACGTTCCCCCTCTTCTTACTGGTACAGTAGATATCCGATGATGTTGTTGTATAGTCTATCTCCCGCACAACGGCTGTGGATTGTGATGCTCGTATCGCTGCCACTGGGGCAACTACGGTGTGAAGAGAATGAGTTTGGAGATATAGCGCACGGATAAATGCCATTCCTGACCGCCTGACGACTCAAGATCTGGTGAGATTGTGCAACTTACCCTACCTTAACCTTGCGTCAAACCAGGCAACACAAGCTGTGCTTAAAGCGAGGAGAATACTAATAGATTACATTGTTGGAGCATTGAGCTGAAGTTACATGGTTTGTGCCATCATCTTGCGAGGATAGTAGACGTAATACTGGCTTTGGCCACTGATTTCATAATGGTCCGTTCAATCTTCTGAGCCAACCATACTTAACAAATAACGCACCTCTCTAATCGATAGTAATGTTCCCTCAGGCCCTGAAGTTTCTTGCATCTTGTAGGTTCTCCTGGGTATGATATATCTGGCTGATCCTCGAGAGGTACTTCCATTATCAATAGTTCATCGTCAAAGTCATTTTTCTCTTGACGGATGGCAGCAATATGTTGGCTGCGAAGCTTGAACCACGTAACAGTCAGAATCATACAAAAAAGACGGAAGTATGAAGTAGACCTACAGAGTCAATCTCTCCTTCCAGAGCATCGGCTTCCTGTGTTGAGGGATTAGGAGCGCATTCATAGGGAGATTTAAATGTTATGGAACACATACCTCGAGGTCTGTCTCTGTGCATTGTACAGGAAGGCGAAAGATGGGCATGCGGTGTTTAACCAGTTGCCCAGTCGGTTCGATACCAGCGGAAGTCAAAGTGGTACTGTCAACAGGTGGGTCGGTAAGGCTGTTAACAGGTGCAGCAGGCGTGTCGGTGACTGTGTCCACAGTTGTGTCAATAGCAGCCGCGCTTGCGAGGGTGGCAAGACTGGAAGCAAGGATGATGAAGCTCTTGAAATGCATGCTGAAGGGAAATGGGAACGATTAATTCGCAATGATTCAAAACACAAAACTCTGTCGTCCTTTTATATGGGACAAGAGAATCGATTCAGGGCTGCAGCATGAGCGGCACGCCTACTATCATACATACATAATTTGAGACAACATAGGAATGTCATGAGGAATTTTTGCAATGCCCCCACACTCCATCGATTATTGATCTTAAATCCGCTGAGAAGGTCACTTAACTTCACAAGAGCTCGTCGTGGTAGTCATCAGAGCTTGATAATCATTGATCTACTTGACGGAGCACCTTGTTCGGCTCGGGGCTCTTCCAAAGAACGGGCTGAGATTTTTCATACGGGTTAGTCTTTGTTAAAGCACGAAGTGACAATCAGTGCAACTTTGAGAGGCCGAAAGGAAGGAAGAAGTTACTCGACTGATCGAAGAAGCAAAATCGTACTCGCTCACCTCACTCGACATTTAACAAACGTGCAAAGAAAAAGTCGCAGATGACATTGATTTCGGTCCACATCATTGATCGACTGCTTGGTTCATCTTGCTCGACAATGCGCGAAAGCGGGTGGATAAAGAAGAGAGATCAAAAAAGATGATCGCATGCAGGTACACAGCGGTATTGCAAAAATGGTATTGTAAGCAAATAACAGCCTCTGTATCCATGGACCTCAGTACTCCTCAGTATGTGGCAGCTTTGCATCTTTGTCTCTAGCCAGTGATAACCGAAAAGAAAAAAAAGAGCATTTTTTCACGAATCGGAACTGTAGCAGCCCCCGGATCGAACGAGGTGTAGACAAAGTGACACGCATGGATAGCTCCGGGCCCGACGCCGCAGTGTCCCGGTCGTTTGTTGGAGCTATTTATTGCCGTGTTGGCCGGGCAGATTGGTGAAGTCTAAGAGCGGTGATAGCCTCATTTGTCTGAAGGTTGAAATGGTTGCATGAGGGGTTAGTGGACGTCAAGGATGGATATGTGGGGTTCAGGCCAGAAGTTGACGGGCTTGTGTATCTTTACATGGTCAATACGACTGATAGCACCTGATCCTGGCAGAGTCATGCATGATCCATATAAGAATCAAATTCTGGTGGAGGCCATGCACAAGGATACACCCAGAAGAGTGAATTATGGATAAGCCACCGTGAAAAAAAGACTTGCGGTTGACGGTCTGAGAAGATGAATGACGGGTATTAACGCATGATCCGTGCCCGGGCATGTATGCGGCCTGGTCGACCTTGCATTTCGGGGTTATTGAGGTCGAAATGCCGTCCTGCGATGGCTAGTTGAAGTAAAGTGAGGAACCGCCAGAGTGATGAAGAGGATTGAATGATCTCGCGGCGACTGCTCCAACGAGGCCAGCATGAAAAGTAATAACGGGAACCAGTATTGTTAAGCCTAGACGCATGAAAAAAATGTGAGCAGAGATAGAATGCGCGTCTAGCATGCGTCGTGGTTGAGGTTATCGCACTGGCAGGAGCCATCTCAAACTTTAGTACCCACGTGACCTATACACGCTTGCATCCCCTCCAAAACGACCTCCAGAACTTAGTTTGTTTGAGGTATATCAAGCTCGTTAACCTTTTCCGTACCCTCACTATCTCAAGTCTTCGCAGCCCGCTGCAACGCGCGAACGGGTATAGGTCCTACCAACGCTTGCCAGCCGAAGGAAATGATGCATGTATGTCATAAATAATTCAACTATAGCGAAGCATAACGCTTCTTGGTCCACAGCCTGTACAATTCAGCGCATTGTCTATAAACTGTCATGTATTTTTGCAAACATGTAAGTTACGTGCTTGGGATCTACCAGCATTACTTATAGTTAATCCACCGCAGGATCAGGCAGTGGGAACCTCGACCCATCCAGATAAGCCTGAAATACTTCGGACTGTGCGAAATAACTCCAGCTTGTTACACCACCGCCACTGCTTAGCCTCTCAGTCGGTGCGTCCTTGTACGCAGTCAAAGTCGTGGAAATAACGTCCCGGACTACAGGGCTAAGGTTCTTCCATCCTCCCTTGACCTTTGAGCCACTTGCAACAAAGAGGAGCGTAACGTTTGTCGACGGTGTTGCCATAAATGGCAGCAATGGTGACGTTCGCGTCCAGTAGACCTGTGTTGAAGAAACCGAATCATATGAGCTTCCAAGTTCTTTCAAAGGAAACGTAAATGTGAACGATTCTATGGCACTGTAACTTGCTTGTGTGGGGCCAGAATACGGGTAGAGGGGCGACGTGGGATCTCCGGTCGGGTTCAGCGGGTTGGGATATGCGAGAGGAATATTGAATTGGAAACTATACGTTCCGCCTGGCTGATACCGTGCCTCGTATTTTGCGGAGGCAGGAAACCCCTGGTAAACAGGATTATTTGCGACGTGGACGACTGGTTGGTGCTCGGATAATAAAAATCTGACTGGTATCCAGAAGGCGACCGACCTGTGACGTTCTGACCACTATAAGGATTGTGCCAGACATGCAAAACTTCGTTGGTCGTAGGATCGAGGTAAAGCTGTACCTCACGCGATAGAAGATCATAACCACCATCGTCTAACTTCTTAGCGCGTGCAATGTTCATCCCCTGAACATTAAACAGGACTTTTGGCCTGTCTCCTGGCTTGTAGGAGCTTATAAACAATCAAAATGGCAACACCTTCGAGCAGTTTTCCTTTTGAGCTTACAGTACTTGACCTTGCCATTCGACTATCGTACTCTTGTTCTCGTTGGCGCTAGCACGAACGCGGATGAGATCTTCTGAAGACAACGTGTAGATTGAAGGGGGAAACTCCCCCGCGTGTACCGCAGCACTCGAGAGAAGGAGCAAAAGAAGCGGATTGAACATTTTGAAAAGCCACATTGTCGGTTTGAGTGGGTCTGTTCAAGTCCCCTCCGTCTTTTTCATGGTTATGAGACTTGTGATATCCGGCAAATTCATAACTTTACGTTTGGGTAAACGATGCTCCTACATACCAATGGGTCAGCGTTGCTCGCTTATCAATGATCCATGATAATTAACTTACAATCAACAGGTCGGTACTCTTGTGTCGCGACTGATCCCATCAATGGTCAGGAAAGGGGTCTTCAGACTCAGAAAGGATACGGACGTCACCGAATGACAATCGCGGGCCACATCAACGTATCTAGTTCACTAGTTTTGGTTCGAAGGAAACTGAAAGATCTTTATGGTGAAAGAAAAGAATGACATTATAATGCATGCGCGCTGTCTAAGGACAATTTAGGTAAGTATATTCATGATACTGTTATGTACGCGCCGATATCACCGATCAGAAAATCGTGGTAGACTGACTGCCCATATGAGTATTGTCGGGCCGCGGGCGAAGAATGATGAAAACATCACGACGTGCAGGTGCACGCTACCCCGAAAAAATGAGAAAAGGTACATAAGTTTCCTATCACATCAGTCCTGCATCAAGTAACATTGCCTCTTCTGGAGTGACTTCCCCCTCATCGCGATTTCTTCACCTTGAGGCACATTCGTTGTTAGGTTTGACATTAGCCATGCAATTAATTATTACTGGATTACGTCTGTGCCTCTGCCTTCAGAACTCATTGACTGTACGTCTTCTAGAATTTTTTTGAATGTATGTATTTCTCATGATCGACACAGGTATCTACGCTGGGAAAGTAGGAAAGGGAGATGTTTGTTGCCTGTCCGAAGTCCTTATCTCAGACTCAATAGGAGTAATAAAGTCGTGGTCCATGCAGCTTGCTTTTATTTCAGTCGTTTTTGGTTTGATGATATGGAAGGCTGCAGCGCTCCCAAGGTGGAAAATAGGAGGGCCCCTTTTTACTAATCTAACAATTTTGGGTCAGGCCACGTTAGACTCTTTTCTCTTCCTATGGTCTAACGGGCATTGGATGACAGTGTTGTTTCTACGGCAAATCTTGTTAGTGTCATGAACTTTATGGTGAGCACCCTCTTATACAGCTGCAACTTGTTCAATGCGGTTCTCTGTATTGCAGCTGGTAAAAGTGAAGTATTCTTAATCCGTGATGTCACACCCATCTTATCCCAGTGTTCAAGTTCTCCCAAGACTCTGTGTTAGAATCCATCCATCCTATTTTCGGTGCTTTCAAAGGTATCTTTGCCGGGGTCTAATTCTCCTTCAAACCCTTTCCTCTAACATACAACAAATACTCAAGGCTTACTGTGATGTTTATGTTTACCTAGCTCAAGTCAAGATAATGTGTTTTGTTAAAGTTGTCAATTTGACAAAGGTTATGCAGTGCATAGGCATGTCCAGCTCAACCGGCGGCGAAGAAATTGTTTCCATTAAAAAGGTTGTATGCTACATAGTATGTACTATCTCAATACAATTTACCATATCAAGAGACAGATTATCTGAGCAGCCCCATTTGAGTCGCTAACCAGAATCAAGAAAGTCATGTGAATTGCCATGGGACAACCGGAGGAACGCCCGTTGATGTTTCCTACATACCTGGGAAGATTTAAGTGGGTGACTTGACTTGTGACATGTCTCTGCTTGTTCTTGTCCTACAATGGGTACAACAGCCGGTCATGGAATTGCCACTACGCGTAACTTGAACGCGACTGATCTTGTCCGTATCAGAGCCAGCACAGATGGAAGCAAGAGCACTGTTGTCGAGTGGCAGGGTCAGGTGCTGTGAGTAGTTTCAACAGAGTTTCAAGCTCGATCAGATCAATTTCGATGAGAGCAAAGCTTAATGTTAGCATTTCTTAGTTCCTATCTGCCTGGAGAACGACCAAACATTACTTTCAAGGTGAGGGGCATGAGCATCACGCGTGCTCGAAGGCTGGAGAACGGCAGCTATGACCTCATGACACGCGAAATTCAACTCTACCTTGATCCATTTACAGAAGAAGTACTTCACGTGTGGCACAACCCATGGAGTGACCAGGACGTTACAGGTAGCAACTCGATGATTCCCTTTTGAGCTATTATTTACAAATCTCTTAGTTGTTCATGTGGCAAACAACCCCGTATACCAGAATCTTCCTGCGACGAGCACCTTCGAAGCCCGTTCCCAGCCAGGCGGAGACTATACCTGCCAGATTACCATTCCATTGGCATACCCGAACCCTTTGTACTCAGCCGCTAACCACGATTCTTCAACGTATCCTTCCGCAGTATCGCAGCAGTTATACAGCGCGATAGAATCATTCTCGTTCTCATTCCCGTCTGATGAGCTTGAAAGTTCAGTAGAATCTCTACCCTCGATGCAGGTCTTCTGGACGCGCACTTCGCCACTCTTGCCATTCATGGTCACACCTAATACAAACGTCACGCTTCTCACTGTTGCAAACGGCGCCAAGGTTGAAGGTGGTTGGGAGAACCTTAGTCAAGTCCTACGAGAAATGATTGAGACAAAGCTACCGGCATACAAAGATGCACCGACTTCCAGAAACCAGCCGGGAGGAGGGGTATCAAGTTGGAGCTACTTCGCTCGACCTGACGTGTTGAAAGCTTACAAGGAGGGTGCAACATTCCCGCTACATGACCCGCCAGTGAATCCCTGATATTATACCTCACCAATATATCCGAAGTGTAATCTGGAATAGAAATCTGTCAATGCTCAATCATACGTACTGTCTTCGTTCTATCGATGATTTTGTATACTGTAGGTGCATGCGAGAATGTCCAAAGAATTTCCGAAAAAAATCGTTCAAGCTTAGTGACCATTGAGGCCACGACTATAAATCGAGAACTTACAGAGGGATTTTAGGATGATGTATGAACTCGAGAGATTGGGATGTCGATTCACTGATTTGAACCTACAGTGGGCAAAAACAAGATAAAACACAGGACAAAAAGTAAAAAGTCCGGTTGGTCGTGCTTGGGATTATATGTAATACATTCGCAGGATCTTGCACATCAAAGTGGGCCTGCAACACTCCAGACTGTGCAAAGTAGCTTCGGCTGGTCACTCCACCTCCAACACTTAACTCTGATTGGGTGCCGCCTTATACGCAGTCAATATCGCAGCAACTACATCCCGCACTACGGTGCTAACCTCCTGCCGCCTTCCTTTAACCTTTGTTCGCAACGAAAAGGAGCGAGACATTGATTGAGGGTTTCCTATGAATGGTAGCAATGTCGATGTGCGTGTCCTGTAGACTTGCATTGAGGGAAGCGAATCAGCTGAACCCTGAAGCTCTTCAAAGGCGAAAGCGAAGATTCAACGGTGTTGTAATAAGGATGCGAGAGGGACAGCCAATTGTTTACTACATGTCCTACCTGGTTGGTATTGTGCATGTCGCAGCGGCAGGGAAGGTCTGATACACGAGGTTTTTTGCGGGCATGATTTGTCAACCCAAGGTCATAGACGTGATACGAAGGTCGCCGCACCTGCAATAGTTTGGCAGCTATAAGTATTGTGCCAGATGTGCTAAACTTCGTGGCTAGTAGGTCAGGGTAGAGTCGCACCTCACGGGATAGAAGCTCCGTCCCTTGGTTTGTAAAAGCTATCAGCGGGCTTCCAGGACCTGACCCTGCCATTCCATCACAGTGCTCTAGTTACCTTGGCGCTAGCCCGAACGCGGACGAAATCTTCTACTGACAACGTGTAAGCCACAGGGAGGGGCTTCTTCACAGGTACCGTAATGCTCAGATAAGGAGTAGAAAAAGCAAATCTTTCACACTCAAAAACATCGTGCAGTAGCAATACACCTTAGACCTTGCGATAAAACGGCACAGCGAGCACCTGGATATTGGTTTAGAAAGTCCGTCCGGTACTTCCATACCAAGCAGGCTCCAGAACCCGACTGCCAGGTCGGGCTACAAGGGCTAGAAAGGAAGGTAGTTTAGCCATGGATCACTATTTTAGGGAGTACCATTAGACGACTTTTAACCTTGTAAGGTCACTGAGACATCACGGGGATAAAAGTGAACAAGTACGAGCCAGATTCCTCTGAATGTTAAAATCCTCATCAGCGGCGATTCCCGTTTCAAACATAGACAAATTATCGCAAGCCACAGCCACAGCCCACACCAACGACATCAAGACCTCTCCGGACTCCCTCAAGACACAAAACGATGCCCGTAAGTCTGACAACCGTCCAGGAATTCCGGTCTAGACAGTACGAATGAACCCGCAGCGAGAAAAAACGGGCCAGAAAGCTGTTATGGATGGATTGGCTTAAGTTTGGTCGGATGATGCTGGTGGATGGACTTAGGCTTGGCTTGGGTTTGGGTCTGCTGCGGGTTTCTTTCAACGGTCGTTTCAAAGCAGTGGGAATGGTATGCTGATACTATGCTTTCTCTAGGAATCAAATTTCAAGCGCTTCGTCGAGGTTGGCCGTGGTGAGTTCACTGCCTTCATGAAAAAATTAGTTTGTCTCTGATCTTTTTTCAGTCGTTCTCCTAAAGGCCGGCCCCTCCGCTGGCAAAATCGCCGTTATCGCTGAGATAATCGATCACAACCGGGTGCGTTGGCTGTATCTGACCATTTGTCTTCTTTATGTTCAAACATTGTTCTAAGGCTATCATCGACGGTCCCACCACGTCCGTTCCTCGCCAAGCATACCCCTACAAGCACCTCACCCTTACACCCCTAAAACTTACTGGTCTTCCCCGTGGTGCTGGCACTGGCGCCGTCCGTAAACTTGCTGAGAAGGAGGCTGTCGCTGAGAAGTGGGAGAAGTCTGCTTGGGCACAGAGGCGCGCTGCGATTGAGAAGAGGCGGTCGCTCAACGATTTTGGTCGTTTCTCAGTGATGCTGGCGAAGAAGCAGCGGAGAGACGTCGTGAGGAAGGCTGTTCACAAGGCGAAGAAGGCATAATAAACACTCTAGGAGTCGCAGTTTTTCGAGGGTATTAGGTCTCTAGTCCACCAAAATCGATGTAGCGTGTTGCGCCCTTACGCTGTTATGCCATGATCTACCTCTGCTTATTTTTTCGCATTGGAGAAGCGCATGTTCAAATGAGCCACGATTATCTGCGCTGAAAAGTGGCTCATGAATTGTGGGTAAACGCCTCAGTATCATAGAGGTGCTCATATCTTGTGATCCATATTCCTATCTTCTTTAGATAATAATCCGAAATTTTGATGTGGTCGTAATTGACCAGATCAAGACAGTTCCAATTATGACATCGTCGGATGTAATCTTGGGATCACGACGATGACGGCTTACCACCATGTCCGGTTTTGTGAACATGCGAGCCGTATTGCTTGCTTCCTCCCCCTCATTCTGATTAGTCCTGGCGAAACCTAGTTTTGGCCTTGTGTGATCCTTATACTCACAGAGTATACCGCTGAGGATCAGAGTATTACTGCGTACTCAAGCAGTTTGAGTAGACAAAATCACTATGTTTAAGACTTGGTGTTTTGAATTGAATGTATACATGACCCTGGAAGGTTTTGTTTTCAGACACGATATCCCGACCTCATCGGTTTTGGAAGACGAAGTAAATTCTTAACTTAGCGCCTTGAAACATTTCAAATCATTTTACTCTGAGTGTCGCCACGATACCCCGAAGTAACAGGGAATTGCGATTTGCGTGTCTCAGGGGGTAAGAAACGGCAATATGCAAACGTCTTCAAAAACAGCTGATTTCGCCCAGTTCGTTAATTCCAATTAGAAAAGTTGATGAGATACAGAACTGACAATTACAATTATTTATCCCCAAGCGAAGTGAGCACCGAGTCGGAACGCATACTGTGTGGTTCAGAATCAACTCTGGAAATGAGTGAAGCTACATAGAGCAACGCAAAGAGAGCTCGTGTCACGCAATTCTCGACACATATGTCTCGCTGAGGGCGGCTCACAGTCTGCTGAAGCTGTCACGCGAGTTACCGATTCGCCTCTGCATTTTCGTACTCTTTTTGCCGCCGGGCTCGTTCTATCTTTACTTCGTCCTCTAATTCCTTCATAGCCGTCTCAGTCCACGCAGTAAAACCACCTTCCTTATACGAAGCCTGTAGGCGTTTTTCTGCTTCTTCCCATTTCCACGTCGGGTCTGGGTCCAAAGACTCGGAAATTGGTACACCCTGATCACTGTCATCAGGTGGTCGGTGGATCTGTGAGCTTAAGCTCGGTAGACAGCAGCATATCAGCGTTCGCATCCGATTCGCAAAGTCTTTCGTCTGGATATCATTCAATCACAGGTTTAACCTCGTGAGCGGAACACGTACATCTTTGACACCCATCATGGACTTGACTCCGACTACAAGCGCAATCCCTCCGACAGTCACGATTCCAGTGGCAATTGCAAATGCCTTCCCTGCCCAAACTGCTGTGCTGGAGTCTGCTTTCGATATGGCAGAAAGTAATTCACCCGTGCCCGGCGAAGAAAAATGTACGGATGATGCCCCAGTCTCGGAAGTCTGGACACTCGGTGTGGATGCGCGATTGAAACGTCCCGCATTAACACTGCGTCTAGGAGGAGCAGCATTGGTCTTCGATAATGCCTTTCGAAGCAC
The DNA here is from genome assembly GCA_018857265.1 of Termitomyces sp. T32_za158. Classification (NCBI taxonomy): domain Eukaryota; kingdom Fungi; phylum Basidiomycota; class Agaricomycetes; order Agaricales; family Lyophyllaceae; genus Termitomyces; species Termitomyces sp. T32_za158. The sequence goes on along the minus strand of JABAJZ010013661.1, from coordinate 25,303 downwards.
CGAGTTTCTTTGTCTCGCGAGAGCAACGAGAGGGACAGCCAGAGCAATACTAGTGCCGACAAACTATGTAGAAATTAAATGAACTCGAGAATCAATCACTTCAGAACAATTACCGCAGTTAGTGGTACCCATACTGACATACGTCTCGGAGGACTAGGAGATCCTTCCTGCGACGACATACGACAAGTAAGAGCGTTTGATTACATCTGTTATGACTTGAAGGTTCTCAAGTTAGTCCGACATCCGATATCGAGGTCCCCAAACTTAAGCAGATGCTTTTGTGGCGAGCCCACGTTGTACATCTTAGTAACAATCAGTGACGGATACTCCGTAATTAATCTAGCCTTAAGAATGTTTTCTGACCCTTGTCCCTTACGTACGTTGGCGGCGAGGAGATATTGCTTCATTGTCCATATATTGTATGCGGAAAAACAAAAATGGTATGAGATTGACTACGGCCCGTTCTGTCAGATCAAAGACGCGGTTGTGTCTCCGGTCATGTGAGTAGGGATTCGATGCCATTGTCGTCGCAAGGAGACTTGTGACAACCTGACAAGAGAAAACAAGTCCCCTCAAAGGATGTGAGATGTTCAGATGTCCCATGTAGAAAGTACATAGACATCTGGACTACGATTCTGATGTATGTCATCGACTGAGAGTTGATCATAGATCAGCACTCCTACTTTTGAACAATTTCAGGAACAGAATCCTGGGTGATTTGACTTGGCGTCATGCAGATGTATCGCCATTGTATATAGATAGTTTCATGACAAGCGCTTAAATGGGAAAATGGAAAAGAAGGCCTCGATGTTGACGGAAAATCTGAGAATGGTATTGATAACCATCTCTGTCACATAAGCTATCACTTTATTTTCACAGAACAGAGCTCGAGCAGGGATTCTGAGACATCATAGAAAAGTCTTCAACAGAAACGTTCGTTTGTTAGCACGGCCAGGTCTGTCAGTCTTGATTGACTTCCCACCTATGAGAGAGCTACATAATTTTCTTCCCAGGTATAATCTACATGAGGTCAAATGATGATATATCATCAAGATACCAAGAAACATCTATCGCGCAATTAATGTGCCAAGAAAAGAGATATTCCAGACCTAACAAGAATCATAGGAACACATAAGCAAGACTGTTGAATTTATTCCTGACAAGTAAACGTACGATGGAACTTTTAGACTTGTGAACTCATTTCCTGCTTTGGCGGTTCGACGCTGCCCTGACTTCCAACGAGAATTTTGGAGTAATTGTCCGCCTCAGGTCCTCCGAGATCCGGAGAGACAGGAGCAGGAATAGACACTGCAGAATGGAACCAGAAGACAGGGTATCGGCGCTGGATGTTGTTAAGAAGTAAAGCAACTACTAGCGCAAGCATCGAGGTGAGCAACACCACTGGAAGGTAATACCAGCCGATATCACGAATATCAGAGTTAACGGCTGCGAGCAACGCCGTTGCACCTGCAATGACATCACGGGCAGTATGTTCGCTTCATTCCGGGAACTATGGATACAAACCTGCAGGTGGATGGGTCGTGCCAGTAACCTGCATGGCCACGATGGAAGTCGCACATGCGAGGGATCCAGCAAGCCATTCAAGTTGCTGGAAACGTTCTTCGGTTGGAAGGAGGTGGAACAATTTGGTGATGCACACCCCGACGAGTGCCCCTATGAAATGGCCCCCAAGCAAAGGACGAGGTTGAGCGAGCGGCGCATCAATAGAACCATAGATTAAGACGGCTGAGGCTCCCTAGTGGTCCTCAATGACGACGGAAGAGACCTCGTGTTGGAGCAACTCACATAACTGGCCACAATGGGTGGTACCCCTCTCGAAATGAAGTACTGCGCTTGTCCAAAAACTGCCTGGATCAAAGAGATTCCACAAAATGCACCAATGAACGACCAGAACCAAATGATATATTCCGGTCGCTTTGGAGGAGGTGTTGCACGATAACCAAGCCAACGAGATAGCCAGGTTGGCCATCGTGCTAGACGGTGTTTGGTCCCAGTGGACATGATGAAACCTTGAATCTGAACAACAAATTTAAGGGCTGAACGTTATTCGGATCTCGTCAACACCCTAGAACTTGGTGTCAGCGTTGAGCACGAAGTGAGGAAAATTGTCCAAGAAGTCCCTTGAAAAAATGGCTTTTAACAGCGTGAGAAAACGACTGGCCGAATCGGTTCATCCGTGCTAACCACAAACCAAGTTTTTCCATCGCGACAAACGGTAACAAGCACGCGGGTGGGCCATACTTGGTTATTTTTTCTCGTCTGTGTTGATTGTTTGTTCCCAGTGCTCAGCACTCAAGATAAAGCGACCCTATGGCGACAAGTTATTGTCACTGTTGCTTTGAGAATACAGATGATCGTCTGGATGTCAGTATCCTAATGTTTGGCGAACCTTGGATCCAAGGGAGGATTGTCGCTATTGAGATATGGCTCGGCTGACCAATCCGACTCGCCTGCGGAGTGACATATCGCTTGTCGCAAACGTCAAGTATGCTGTGCGGCCGAGGCATCATTCCCAGCCCGACCAACTAAATACTTACGGTGTCATCGGCGGCCGCTTTTTTTGCGCACCGCTCGTCAACTTGTACCCCGCGCAACTTACGCACCGACGTCTGCCACGCTCTTTCAAAGCGGATACTATTAGTTGAAAGTTAGGAAATCAAACGAGGATTATTGATTACCACGTCCGGGTTAGCGATGTCGGCTTTGTGGCAACCTGCTCGTCGTCATAATCGCTTGAATTTCGCCAACATGTAGCGTCTTCAATGGCATCTCCAAGATGTCACGAGCCATGGGTAAAGATATTGTTCATCAACGATCCATCTTCAGGGTTGTGCAATGCCGTGTGAAAAAGCCATGTAAAGCTTTTTCAACCACATTAGTGAAGTATCTCTTCTCCAACAGGAAGCGACTATTTCCAATCGTTGCTGTCTCCTGTTCGGTAGATTCTTACGCGATCAATGGTTCCTCAAAATGGCAGGAGATACATCTTCCGTTGGTCTTTATCCTTTGCCCGAGCCACGCGGTTGCGATCTCAATGCTTTTGAATTTCTTCGTCTCTAGGCGAAAACACGCGCACGTCCATTTAATCTGCCACAGTTAAAATGAAGGACCATCGATCACCAAGTATGCTGAACAGACGTATTTTATCTCTTCCCAACTCGTATCGCATCTTTTACCTCTAATCATGACGTCCTCTTACCCGATGTATGGAAATCCATGGCGCCTTCCGACACTTCCTCAGGGAGTTGTCCTCGTTGCCTCAATTGTTTCAGCTTTTATCTACCTTGTTGCAAAAACATTGCGAACCAGACGACCCAAGAATGTCTCCGGTGACCCCATTCCTGACGGACCAATGGGACTACCCATCGTCGGTAGGCTCAGTTGAATAGAAAACCTAGAGGATATCTAACTTCTCGGCACAGGATCTTTTCCGTTCCTTACAAAATACCCAGAACTCACTTTAGATTTCTGGGCAAGCAAATTTGGTCCGCTGTACTCGATGTGGCTTGGAAACCAGCTCTTCGTCGTCATCTCGGATCCACATATCGTGAAAGATCTCATGGTAACAAACGGTGCCATTTTCTCCTCGAGAAAAGAAATGTTTCTCAAGTCTCAAACCATCTTCGCTGGCCGTGGTATCACCGCTACCCCTTACAACGACCGATGGTAACCGCTTCTCTCTCAATACGCGCATATCTTCTATGCTTAACGCCGCCAATCTACAGGAGGAAGCATCGTCGCATCGCAGCCGGGTGGCTAAATACGCGTGCCGTTGATGACTACACTCACGTTCTTGATTATGAAGCCTCGGTTCTCGTCCGGGAGCTATACAGATACGGCAAAGCTGGAACGATACCCATTAATCCCCAGCCACATGCAGGTCGCTGTTCACTTAACAACATGCTCACAATAGTCTTTGGCACTCGTACACATGCCATAGAGGAACCACTTGTTTCGGCAGCTCTCAAGCTGTCGCGAGAATTTATGTTCGTGTGCCCCTTGTATCCTGTTGATGAACGCTTATTTGACGCATGGTCATACCCCATGTAGGAATACGACCGGACCGGTATCTAACTTGACAGATTTCGTCCCGCTTCTTCAACGCATTCCAAATTATATGATCACCAGAGGGAAGAAACTTCATTCGGACCTGGTAGAGACGTATGGTGGGTTTCTCAGGAATATTGAAGCGAAGCTCAACCGCGGAGAATCTGTTCCCGAATGTCTGGCTAAGACTATGGTCCTGTCCAAGGAGGAGGAGGAGTTGGACGATATCGACATGGCTATTTTGGCTTCCGCCTTCATGATCGGCGGTGTGGAAACGGTCAGTTAAATTTTGCTCACTCTTTCTATTGAATTTTCTGACATCATGCAACAAGACTGCTTCTATCATGCAGTGGTTCTCGGCGCTCATTCCGGCCCATCCCCAAATACAAGCCAAAGCTCACGCGGAACTTGATCGGGTCGTTGGACAAAGGCGGCTGCCCACAGTAGAAGATGAAATAAATCTTCCATATGTCCATGCCATCATCAAGGTTCAGACACCCCTTGTTCCTTGAAACACTTGTTTTAATATGATTCGCAGGAAGTGGAACGTTGTCATAACCCCTTCTGGCTGGGGACACCACACGTCAATACGGAAGACGTCACATACCGTGGAAACTTTATTCCAAAGAACACCGTCGTCGTATTGAATACAGTAAGCACATTTTTAACCATGCACTGCAGATGATTCATTTTGATTCTGATCAGTTTACTATGCATCATGATCCTCGGCGCCATCCTGATCCTCATTCTTTCAACGTAAGAAAGTCCTTTGCTAGGACCAGCCCAAGTTAATTTTCCCTGTCCTCTAATAGCCTGAACGATATATCAACGACTCCACTTTATCCTCAGAATCGGCCAATCTAGCAGACCCATACGAACGTGATCATTGGATGTTCGGAGTCGGGTATGTCTACATACGCTCATCTTTGTGCTCGCGAAACTCTATGCTCATAGATGAACCACCTTGATAGACGTCGTATCTGCCCAGGAATGTGGGTCGCAGAACGTGAGGTCTTCTTGGCTATCTCTAGAATGCTCTGGGCTTTCAGGATGGAAGAAATACCCGGAGAGCCTATTGATCTTAGGGAGTACGATGGGCTTTCTGGCCGTTCCCCAGTCCCTTTCCGTATCAGGATGATACCTCGCCATGACAATGTTGCGGAGATCCTAGGCGTTTAAAGTCTAAACCGGACGCTTGAAACTCGGTTTCCGGATGATATTCCGCCATATTATGCCGTCATACTCCCATTGCATAGCTGTTTTACATATAATCCACTTTGTAATTTTGTACAAGTACATCTACTGACAATTTCGTGCTCAGAGTTGCTTGAGTGACCTAGGATGAGCATTGAATTGTGTGTGAGATGTACAAAGTCATCGACATCCTCAGCTCGCTGCCGAAATTCAAGACTATTCGTGTCATGATCACGTGACGATGCGTACACAGCATTAAGTTTTATTGATTGTTGCGGGTAAGCGCCAGCCCCGGAACCGCTAAGATCTCATTCACCGGAAAATAAGCGCCGAGGCTGTATGTCACCTTGACTGTCCTTCATCATAATTACAACTAGGCAAAAATCGACCAACTACATGCGCATGAACCTAGGGGAGAAGGGACAACCAGGAGTATTAGATTTGAAGGCACACGAAGTATGACTTCTTGTCAATCGTAAACCTCAAGGGATCATCATGCCGACCTTCATTTTCCGAGAACAAAGGGATTCGGCTTGATCATGAGTTTCTCCTGCTTGACTCGTCCTCTCCGACTCGGGGATTGACATCAGAGTATCATCGGGTCTGTCAGGTACGAAATGGCCTTAGCGCCCCGTAAATAAAAATTGAGTCTCGCACTGTTATTTATTCACCGCATTACACAGCGTGGATGCATGAAAGTATATAATGAGAAGACGGAAGTGATCTATACCCTCACCTATATGCATCCGCTTTGTCTCTACATTATCAGTGGTCTATTTGTCTCCTTGGGTATAATCTATCGCTTCTTACGAATTTGGACTCCTTTGTCATTGCCGCCGGGACCTCATGGACTCCTCTTTTCGGGCGTCAAACATTTGCTCTGCGTTCCGGAACCTTGGAGACTCTACGATGCGTGGGCTCATGACTACAAAAGTAGTACTCTACACTGTTCCTTCGACATTTTATTCTGATATGAACGTAAAACTATAGGCCCTATCATCTCCTTTCGAGTGTACAATCGTCGTGTCGTCGTCTTAAACGATACAGCCACTGTGCATGATCTACTGGAAAAACGCGCAAACTTGTACTCCGACCGTCCCAAGTCCCCCATGCTTCATGATGTTTGTGACCGCAGAAGGACAGTTTTCAATGTCTCTTCTCTCGATAGCCGCCACAAAAAATATAGAAAGCTCTTGAAAACGGGGTTGAATGCTCGTATTACGCAAGAATACTGGCCCTTGTTACAGTCGGAATTGGAAGTTCTTCTTGATGGTTTTGCTGTCAATCCCAAAGGATTCACAAAACACATCAGAAGGTAGATTCCTCCTCTCGTGACTGGTCATCCAAAGACTTACCGTTTCCATAGGAACGCTGCTGCAGTTATTATGAAAATGGCCTTCGGGTATACTGTTACGGAAAACGATCCGTTCATCAAAATTATTGAAGAAACGTCAAAAATATCTGGCCTGGCAATGGCCCCTGGTAGATGGCTTGTTGATTGTTTTCCTCTTAGTAAGCTCCACCTGAGTCCTCACGATGCCTAGACCTGATACAACGCTACTCAGTGCGTTATCTTCCTTCGTTTCTCCCTGGTGCGGGGTGGAAACGTCAAGGAGAGGTCTGGCGACAACAATTGAAGGGGCTGTCAGAAGTTCCGCATACATGGGTCAAAAAGCAGATGGTACGACACAGCATCCGCATTTCGTCCCTGTCATCCAATAAATAGTTTTTATAGGAAACTGGAAAATTTATCGAGTCGTTTACTTCGCGATATCTGCGTCCAAACGGAATTGACATGGTAAATGCTGAACAGGAAGACATTGTAATGTGGTGTGCTGGTGGCTTGTACGCCGGTGCCGGCGATACTGTGCGTTTTCAGATCATAGTTCCAAACATTTCTTAATTCGTTTGATCTGGTAGACGTTCTCCGCTATCGTGTCTTTCATCATGCTTATGGCGCTATACCCCCATATTCAGAACAAAGCTCAAGCCGAGCTTGATGAGTTGGCCGGCAAGGGTCATGTGCTCGAACCTTCGGACTTCAGCAAGCTCGAGTACCTTCCCGCAGTTATGAAAGAGGTACTTCGGTACGCTCCGGTAGCTAATTTAGGTGTGCCATTAAAAGACTCATTCGCCCGTGACTTATTCTTAATCATGAACAGCTCTACCTCACGGAGTTATTCAAGAGGACGAATACAAGGGATATCGCATCCCAAAAGGCGCCACAGTCGTCGCCAATGTTTGGTAAGGCTTTTTTTCTGATCTCATGATAGGGAAGCTCATGTATAAAGGGCAATCTTACATGACCCGGACCTGTATCCCGACCCATATAAGTTTGATCCGGAAAGGTTTACCTCGCCTCAACCATTAAACGAGTCACAACAGCCAGATCCTAGGATTTACTCCTTCGGATTTGGGAGGCGCAGATGTCCAGGTGGATTTTCTTCTATACCGTTGATTCACCATAGATCTGAGCCGTCTTCAGGTATGAACTTTGCAGAAACAACGATGCTTTTTACGATGGCCGGAATTCTCTCAAAGTTTGACATCTCTCTACCAGCTGGAGATCCTCCTCCCACTTTACAATTCACCGACGGAACCACAAGGTGATTAATGAGTGATTGTTGTCATTTTTGACTGCTTATCCCTCCATTCTAGTCATATAAAACCATTCGATGTCACAATTTCTTCACGCGACACAAGCGCTTAAAGATTACTACATAGGCGTCTTGTATGTGTCCCATTATGTATCTTTTCAGTTTCAGTACTTTATTGCATCTTTGTCTGCTGTTGTCCACGAAGCGTAGATCATACATTTATTGTACTATATAATAAAATCTTTAATGTAGGTTAGAAATTAATGCTGATAGACAGCAACATACAATTCCACGAAAAAAATTTCTCGTACCTTTTTAAAGGGTTGAAAGAAACATGGACAGCGCCGACTACATACACAGTTGCAAAAATCACCGAGGAACCTCAGGGGAGTGTCCTTGAGAGGGAGGATCAAGACACAACGGTAAAACCTTGAGCGCTCGATGTGGGATCTTTATCAACCTAAAACAAATTTAAGGTTTATTGCTGAAGCTGTTCAACTTCTGCAAATCGTTATATAAACAGAGTATACGTATCGTTGTCATCATCCACCGTTGGTGACCAATATTTCTCTTCAAGACAAGATGAGGAAGGAATGTGTTATGCCATTTTATGTGCACGTACCTCTGAGGAAAAAGGATTGAGATAATAGAGAATGCCTTTTCACAAGGCGAACAGTTGACAAAGAGACTGTAAGTACTACTAGTATGAGTGCAAACGCGTCAGCTTTTTGACGCGTCGTGAACACGTGCACAAGCTGATCCTGAACAACAGAGTCAAACAATCTCCTTGAAATCAGCCTTCATACTTGCATGGTTCGTTGTTCATGAAACGTTCAACGACTCCTTTGTCACCTTACAAATGTAACGACAGTCTACGAGCAGCACAGCACCAGCAAGGACATCATTTGTCTCCCATCCAAATGTTCAAACTGCGCCAAGTAATTCTTCGTCCTCGTCTGCTATGCCACCAGAGCTTGAAGCACAACTCGCGATGCTCTCATCTCACCGCTCGGTACTTGGCTACATGCTGCTATCAAGAGGGCATCCAGCGAGTATTATTCGACATTCTGGAGTTATCTTCGAGGGCGAGCAAGGCCGGAAGTATGCAACGGTAATCGGACGGATTGTAGGAAGCGTTCAAGGCGGATTGGAAGAAGTTCACGCAGGGGAGACAGATGGAGTGCGTATATGTCACTCCGGCTGCTGATGTCCTTTCACTGATAAGCAAATGCGATAGGACGAGGTCCGGTTTATGAGGATACGAACAAAGCGGCACGAACTGATGATATCACCTAGTCCGTAAATATCCTAGTTTCATTTACCTTCCGACTTACCCTCCATTCTCTAGATGACAGGTATTTGCTAGCCGTTCTTCATGATCCGGCAACATGACGCGCGTTATTGATCGAATAAGTCTTTTCTACATGGTTACGCATGGCGTTGTATACTCTACAGAACTCTTGGATAGCATATTCATTTCATACAGTGATTCGTCTTCTCGTTGTCGCCCTCATGAAAGTCTCGGTCTGTGGGCGAAAAGAACTCCATCAGATCATCTTCTACGAAACGTCATTGTCAGTATTTGCAAGTGTAGCGACACTTTCCTCACCTTCGGCAAAAGGAAAGACACCTGAAAGCGTGCGACGAAGCTGGGCCTTCTTGTTGGGGTTTCTCATTACCCTCTTTAATCGTTCCATCACCGTTTCGAAGTCTTCTGAGATCTTCGTCAATCGTGCGACGAGGGCAGTCAGTTCCTCGGCAGATTTCCCTGTTCTACCCGACGTTATGGCTGCCTCTAACCACTCTTCTGTCGTCTTGTGTTTGGGTAGGTCCAGACATTCCAGGCTCTGCCATTCCTCCTTCTCTATTTGTACTCTCTTTGAAATTTGCAACAGTTCGTCCCATATTTCAAAGGTATCCTCGCTTTCTTGAGGAGTAAAGTCTTCAGAACACGGATAGCCAAAAGGATAGATTTCAACGAATGTTTCGAAGGACATTGAGTTGGGGGATTATGATTGCTGTCATGGCCTTCGAGTATGGTTTTTAACTGAGGACGCGGCATTGTTAATGTGTGCTTTGGCCACTATAACTGTCCAGTGGCCATGGCCACTGTTTTTGGGAAGAGGAAGCTTGTTTGAATAAGATCCTCTAGTTCGGACCATACTCATCCCTTGCTATTTTCAAGCATTTTTTGCGGGGGTTCTTCAGGTGCTCCTTTTTTGTCAGAAACCTACTGAAAGCAACACTCGTTACTTCGTCATATAAATATCTAACATGACGTTCTTCGTCACCTAAGTGACCTTTCCTACATGCGGATAACTTGATCACTTCCTAGACTTCAGGTGGGAAGTATTGTCATGAGCTTCGAGTGTCATCAAATCTACTCACAGGCTCATTAATAGTATCCTCCGAAGTGGTATGATCAGATGAACCCTCCCTCAGTCCGAAGATGCTCTCTCGACTTCTGCAATTGACGCTTCTGTGTCTTCCTTGCCAGGCCTTGATCTAAATTCGCTTCCTCTTATAATCATCCCTTGCACCAGAATGTTCTCTTTCAAAGTATCTCCCCTTTTGATTGCACTTCCTCGGCTGACTATTAATCTTCTCAATATGCTCTTGGAGGCTATCAAGGATTATCGTCCATCATTTCGATCTAAGTGGTCTCTAGGCTGTGGAATGCTCTGTATCGAGAAATCAGGAAGAGAGCGGCCGCGAGGAGGGGCAGATCGAGTTTGCGTCCTGTCAAGGAGTATAATGATTCCGACAGGGTATAACATGTCTCAGAGATCTAAAGAGAAGGATGATGGATAAAAGATGTACTTTGTTCAAGGTGCGACGACCTGTCTCTCGCCGTGCTCTGAATGTATGCGACAAATGCAAAGGATCTGACGTTGCAAACAGCGAGGGTAGGTATTCATCAGTTCCTACATGCGTACCCAGCTAGTCAGAAGGAGACTGAAATCAGATCGAGCGTTTCAAATATTCCGGTTTTCGTTTAAGAAGGGCAATTCATCTCCTTTTCGGATAAGAATGCGCATAGCCTCCCTGCGGAACGCATTCCCCTCAAGCTCGTTTAGACGCCTGTATCAATGCTTGATTTTTGGCTGCGCACCTACAGTCGAAGTGTCTTTTTCGCCTGCTGAATGGAAACACTCAGCATGAAGGGTGGTAGAATTCAATAAGAAATGCGGGAGGGCTAGAGTGATTTTGTTTGATGGCTTCTATTGTCATAATGAAACTTCGAACGTCCGTAGTTGCATCGCTTCAGAAAGCAGTGAAGGAACAAAGCCTTGACACGTTGCTACATCAAGCCAGGGATGAGAATCCTTGAGCAGAGCCTCTCCCTTTCCTCATCAGAATCTTGATCTTACGTACTTCGACTAAGTCCAGAGTTGTAGGTGTTTATCTCATAGTCGTCGTGTTGAATACGCTTAAGATAATCCTCTAGATAAGTTTTCCATCGTCGCTAGCAACTGCGTAGCTGGGATACTACATTCCAGGCCATTGACAAGAAAGGGTGACATCACTGATATGTCCGCACTGCCTCATGCCTGGTCTGTAACACAGAGATTTCCATCATAAAGCTCCAATCAAAACGCTTTTACCATCACTGAGAAACTCGTATATGCGCTAGTTGTGATGCGCAAGCGGTGATCATGATTGGTCTCCGGATTACTCACCAGAGAGGATGTAGGCTCTCGATCATCACAACTCAATCGGGCCCCTGTGCATGATGGACAATGAGAGTCATGATCTAGCTCGCATAGCACCAGCTCTGCCTTTAAGACGTTGCCATTAGAAAGGAATGTTCATAGATGCCTTGAAGCTCACAAGTATTTACAGCTGTGAAATGCGAGCTGCAGAAGGTGTTCGTGATATTGTTGTTGGCATGATCTGAACGCGCTCTTTAATAATCAATAATTCTCAATGACGGCAGTGTACAATAGTATCAAGCGTCAGATCTACGTTATTGCCTTCTCGTTGTGGGAGCAACCCCTTGGTGTTGCATCACTGGGTGCGGATACACTCCGCAAATGATGCACATCACACATCAAAACGTCTCGGTGTTCATGCTGACTCACTTGTAAAATATGGCGATTCCATCGACATTTACGCAGCTTTTGGCCGCATCTGTCCCTGGGTCCAGAGCACCATAAACGGATAGGTTTTAACAAGAGCTCGATCAACTGATTGATTCCCTTTGCTCACGGAACAGCATGCAATATTACCGGTCTGAAGTCTAACCGATGGCACTCGATATATCAACTAGCTACGACATAGTCGAGTCGGGCTGTGTCTCACGACTCCTATAAGAGAATGGCTGATCTTATGTCATTCTGGTACCCACAATGTCCCAATTTCTTCAGGTACTACTCCCCATCGAGCTCACTGACATTATTATCGATTACCTTAACACTGACATCTGTGCCCTGAAGGCCTGTAGCCTCGTGTGTAAAGCTTGGCAGGCGAGGAGTCAATGCCACCTCTTCCGTTCCATAAAACTTGACCTCTCCCTTCCGCCAAAATCGCTCAACAACTTTCTATGTCACGTTTCTCGACCTATCTCCCACTTTCACATCACCATTCACTCCCTCTCTCTGCGATCCCAATGTACTTCAGAACAGCAGTACGACCTCGCAGCACTCGCGTCCTTGCGGAACCTAACCCACCTTACTCTGTTATATTGGCACGTCATGCCAGATGCGCGCTGGTTCAGCGGCTCGCCTAGCATGACATACCTTAGACTTGAATCATGTCGCATCAACTATCCGGGGTTTGTGTCTCTCCTGCAGCAATTTCCCAGGCTCGAATGGTTGCAGTTGAAGAATGTATCATGGAGGGATCGCTTTGATATCAAACAGGCTACACGCAAAGGCAACGTGCTCAAGCACCTACGAAAATTTCACTTGGGAGCGAATAGCATGCCGGTGGTCCCAGAATTGACGGCATTGATATCAAAAGGGATTATAGCGGGCAAGGTAGAGGAGGTTGTCCTTGAAGATGTCGCAATGAGGGATGAACGCGTTGTGGGAGACCTCTTGAGGTCACTGGGTACGTCTCTCCGCTCACTCGTCATTTCTGCCAAGCATCAATTGAGTGAGTGACGAGGCCTGTTCTTCATGGTGCATGTCAACGCTTACTTTTGATCTACGTCAGGCACTATGCCAAGCTTTGCGCTGAAAAGAAATACCAATCTAAAATCAATTCACTTTACCGATCTCGTGGATCCAACAAACTGCGCTAGTTATATGGAGTCCTGGCAGCTCTCGTTCAATTGGGTCATAGCAATTCTAAATCAACTCCCTGGCTCAATAGAACGAGTTATCTTCAGTTTCTGGCTGATCCCGAGTGACAAACTCGGATTAGACACAGATTATGGCATCAACTGGCCAAAGCTTGTGGGAGTCTTGGGTCGCCTCCAAAAGTTGTCACATGTCGAGTTGCGTTTGAACGCGAAGAAAGCTCACCGTCGATGGATTAAAAAGAAGTGTGAGCAACGCTTCCCACAGTGGACATACCGACTCCAAGTTACCAGTATTACTGGCCAGCGATGAAAGGTACTGGTATTTTTACTGAATTAGGCCTCACGGGGTCGGCCAGTGGCGCTAATTCTATTGTTGGCTGCATTTGCAAGTAATTTAATGGGCATGGGTCTCGTCAAGTGAAGTGTAATTTTATTTGGGACTCCTTTGGACTTCTTTGGACTGCGTAACTGTATGGTGTTGACAGAGGACACTGATGTACTAGATTCAATGATTTTCAATAATTTCAGAGAATATGACAAATGGGGACAAGAATGTTCTCATACCTTGATGCGCCCTTTGTTGTCAGCAAGTCCCTAATGTCCCACGGAAAGATATGCTGAGGATCAGAATGAGAAAGGTGGCGTGAGATATTGCGGAGCGGGTTCCTCGAACGGTAGACTCATTCGGCAAGACAGCAGAAAAGTGAGGAACCGGAAACAATAATGTTTTTTATGTAGGAACCAAACTCTTGAGGTCTGAGGGGATCGAGTTCATCAGATATCATCAATTCGAATCAGAAAACTACAGGGGATGTCATTCGAACTCTGATTGGAACCATAACATGTAATACATCCCTTGATGAAAGCTGTCGCACTTGTCGAATAGTGGCTGGAATCAGAAACTGCTCAATCTTCGTAAGTAAAGGTATGGCAAACTGACGAGTCCTATTCGCAGAAGATAGTTTGGACATGGAAAACACAAGAGCATTCTGATTGAAGCATCGTCGATAGTGACCAAAATGGTGACCGAGCTTGGTACTCCGACCACCACCGGCGTCTGAGAGATTCAATGTCTATATCATTAGGCGAGCGTTGAAAAGCTGTTGCGGGGTTATTTTTCATGTACAGTAATAACCACCGAATGTCCACATGGAGCTGCTTGGGTCAATAAGTCGAACACGACAAAACATTGAATACACCGCGTGGAAGCTCTCGATGACTCCAAGTCGAGGTGGATTCGGACTGGGATATGTTATTTGTACATGAAAAGTAATTCTGAAATCGGCGACATTAGTATCGCACGTGTGTTGCCAGAAGAATAGCAACGCACACAGGAAGAGTAAGACATCTAGAGAAAGCCATCCCACCATGAAAATCCAACAAGACGAGACCGGAAGAAAAGCGTCGAGCGGTGCATGACGAAGGTATGGATTTTGGGTCTACCAGCTACTTTTTTGTCTTCCTACTCTCCACGAACAACACACGAGCCTTGACTACACAAGATATCAGTTTGCAGCGGTGTGCTTCAGACCATCTATTATTTACCCTTGGGATCATACTTGACAGCGGAAAGCCTTGGACCCTGGCGAAGACGCTGAGTTGTATAGAAAAAGCCCGTTTGAGCTGTAGAGATCATGCGAACTATGAGTGTCCTATGATAAGTGTAGATAAGTTTGGGATCTGCCAATGAAAGTACACGGTCTCTGACCTCGCTTTCGCCTTCGCAGCCATGGCTATCCGTGAGCTCAGCTTACAACTGTGACAGTTTTGTACAGGTTACAGTACTCCCGTGACCGTGAGTAATTTAATTTTCAGATGAACGTTATCATCACGTGACTGACGAGATCCTTTTGCGACTATGTACTACTCTGAGCGTCCAACTTCGGTATCCCAACACCAGAAGATAAGAGCCGTTGGTCAGTCCTGCATAAAACGGCCAGCTTAACTCTTGCAGTCGCATGGGATCTTGAAGATTGCGTTATCTCAGTTTCTAGTCATGAAATTTCTTGAAAGGATTTGACCTGATTCTCTGCAGGCAGCAGATATCCGCAATCAACTTCCCGAGCTACCCCAGTTTGACGGAATCAAACTCCTATGTCCTGGAATCATCGCAAGTAAAGGTCAAATTCAAATTCAAACGATTCTTTCTTCTTCATCCTCAACAAAATATCGATCAATCTTTTTCATTGCAGCTGGAAAGATTGTCGATTTTGTATGATTAAGAGGAGCTGAATGCGTGTTTGAGAAATGCTCTATCCCAATCAAAGAGCTTGCACTTTGTTCTTCGGGGAGCTCAGACGACTTTGAGTTGACACTTGTACGTTTTGTTACCTTGGTTATGTTGGTTATGGCACTCAAAGTCAAAATGTATAGCACTTAGTCTTGGGAACTGAACCTCACCGCGTGATGGAGCAGAGCTCACCTAATCAAGGGCTCTGGATCATATGCCCCAATGGTGGACGGCAGAATATGTCGACCTGAGACGGATGATGAGGCTATTCAACGCCGTCTTGGTTAATCTTGCCCCTACTTGCTTGCCATCCGACACCGTATATTTCCCGCTCGACTAGACAAGTGCAGACCAATTCAACGACATAAGCACAGTCCCACCTTCTAAAACTGCAACCACCATACTGAGTCACGAGGGAGTCCGCTATGTCACGGTCAATATCCAGGTTTCGTACTACTTACTAACATGGGTAACAATCATTAGAAGCATTGTCCCGCGTGTCCGAGTCGGACAGAACGTCCTTTTCGTGGTACATATGGACTTGCGGCGTACATGAATCGTTAAACCTTTTTAAGTCGCGACCTTTGTTTCAATTCTACCTGCCAAATTGAAACTTCCGTGCCGGAGGTCACCCATCTCCAGTACAAACGCAACGTATCTCGGCCGAACTTACTTATCTTACAACAATGTTGATAGCGATAAGAGTAATGATACCCACGAAGGTGATGAGCGTCAAGTGTCGCTGTGGTATCCATAGATTATTATTTTTTAATGCTGGCGCCTGTTTCACAACTTGTTGACGGTGATGATAATACGGACTCTTTGACACCTTCAACATCATAAATTGCGCAAACAGATCAGGTAGAGTACTTTTGTAGACAATGCTGTAGATTAATTATAATTAGTACGTTGTACATTAACGAGATATCCAAATATCTAGAAAGAAGCTGACTCCATCCATTCGGATAAAAACCATATACGTTGCGTCTCACGATATGTGGCAATCAAAACCCACGAGTGGAACCGGGACACTCTAAAACTACAAGCTGGGCACGATGCCACAGAGCGATCATAATATCTTCAACGGAAATCGAAATCCAAGAAAAAGGCAAGGAACGAGAGAGTAAGCGAGGTTGATCCATTAATGCAAGGGGAGCTCATACAAAGTCTGCGTTCTTGAGGTGTTCACGCAAAATACTGTCCCGGACAGTCTTCAGAGTTGTCGCCGTAGCTTTGGTATCCTTTTAATCGAAGCAATGCCAGATGAGTGCACATTAATCACGCTGGAGAAACACGGTATCTTACGGTGACAGAAGTAGGGTAGAAGTAGCACACGCGTGGCTCAGGCGAATGCTGGCGTAGCGTATCCTTGAATTTATCTTTCAAATCTTCAAACAAAAAGGAGATGTTCTCAATTTCCTGGCAACTGAGGATGTCATAACGAGAACGGACAACGTACATTTGGTGAAAGGGAGGGCATCATTCGGACGATTACCATAGCTGGGAAGGAAATCTTTCACCTGAGTGCCGCTCTTGAGCTTCCTCCGCAAGATATCGGTCTTGTTCAGGAAGAGAATCATGGTCGTCTTCGCGAGGAGCTTGGAACTGCATACTGCCCGCCAAAGGAGGAAAGAGTCTTCAAGGCGGTTAACTTTAGGATCTTCAGCAAGGCGCTCATCAAAACACGAAATCGCTGTTAGAGGTGTTTCTTCGGCTAGAAAAAGGAAACAATTGACCAGCAAGGGACGTACGTGCAACTAATCAAGGTAAGATGCGCGAAAAGAAATCGGAGGCAAGGACGTACGGAAGATGATAGCGTTTACACCTTCAAAGTAGGGTAACCAGGCATGACGCTATGTGCCGAGTGGCATGGGGTGAGATCGACATAGTTCACTGAAGTTAAGCGACATACAACAGTTCGCGCTCCACCCACGTCATAGAGCTTCCATTCCTGACCAAAATTACCGCTAAGACCGACATCTAGAGCGTGGCTTTGAGATGCTGACAGCGACAATGAAAGCAGAATTGAACGCACTGCTTATAAGAGAGTTACTTTGGTCAAAATCGATCTTGTACTCCTGAATTCCGAGAGTTCGGAGTCGCGCACGTACAATGTCATCATCAGTAGGCTCGTAATGCTTCGTCGCTATACGTTCGAGGTCGTCAAGGAAACTGGAAGGATTTCAAATTACGTCAGCTAGGGTTTACGCGCCGACGACAAAGGGAAGACGTACAAACCAGCAGAGTCCTCCAACCGTATTCTCCGTTTATCTAGGACTGCTTTCACCGCTGGATCCACCCAGAGAGCGCTGATATCTTGTTTGCATTCCGCAATCACCTCGGTCGCATCGTCCACAGTGCCGCTCTTCTCCCGCGAATTGTGTTGACTATTGCCGCTGAGCGCAGCGAGCGGACCCTCGAATACATGCTTCCACCCTCGAACTCCAAATTCTTTCGTCCGTACGACAAGGCCCTCACCGAGTACACCAAGATCATTGCCCCCGTCTAAGACCTCTTCTGTTCCAGCCCCAAGATGGCGCTTAAGGTCAGCCTCGACACGACGAAGTGGCCCAAGTCTCAGTTTGAGTAGCTCATGCGTGTCCGTGAGCTGTATGGGCTCTGCTGCCCACGTGTCGATATCGGCATCTGTCGACTCAGAGTCTGTGGATTGGTGGAGAGGTACCGCCTCTGATTGTTCTGCATGGGTGAGAAGTGGGCGGGAAAGCGGCCGAACAGAATTGCCATCCATCTCAGCTTGGAGGGCCTCGACAATGGTAATAATAGAACGAATGAGGTTCAGTTGGATGACAGCGCGCCATGACAGTCGCTCTGCCTTCCATGCCGCACGGGCGTATTTCATACGGAAATCTGCACGCAGAATGTTGGCATGCAGCCCATGTAAAGAAACTTGAGCGTACTTTTAAGCGTAGTAGATTTACCTGCAAAGATAAATAGGACCCTAGACACAGATAGAAATCACGTAGACACACCGCTTTCTGACTGTCCAAGCAGCAGTACCTTGACTACGGCTCTTTGTCTCTTCATCGTAACCTTTTCAGCCTTGAGCTCCTCATCAATACGATCGCTGATGCGTTTCTCTTCCGCCTCACGTCGTTCCCGCGTGCTCCTTTCGGCCGCAGTCTCGTCTGCCGGGGGCGTTAAGAAAATAGCGAAAGGGTCATTTTCGCTGACTTTCATGCTGACAAGTGGTATACGTCCAGTTGAGATAGTAATGTGTGACTGTTGTGCAATGAGCGATCAGCTCTGTGTAGGACAGTAATAGTATCCCGAATTAGTTAATCTTGGATTGTACTCGTGAGCAAGCGTTCTTGTGTTCTCAGAAAGGCGCGACTGACAAAGATTTTATGCTTCGCTTGAGTTCCTGACGACAATGAGGTGGTTCAATGTAATCGGTCGAAGTAAGACGGTTTTCTGAGTATGAAAAACACGTTGCTGGTCCAACGCTTAAACTCTTATTTATGTACGGGCTGCGAAGGACGAACACTAACGCTTCTCTTGCGGATGAACGGTAAGCAACCGTATCTGACCACGTTCCCTGGGATCACTTGGTAGCAAGATCGCAACTGTCTGGCCCAGAGTATACGTACAGGAAGGTAATGGAAAGGGAAAGTAGTCAGTACTCGACTATACAGGCACGGGTGCCGATGGCAGCGTGATCACGTCAGGACGCGTCACTCACCGAGGTTACTCCAGGCGCTGGTTAAGGGGGGTGAGGGGCGGAGAAAGTCAAAGGGAACAAGACATCGAAGAGTGGGACGATGGTATGTAGCATGTGTACATATATGTTCATACATATACATAAGAGGCGAGTGGCCAGGCACAACCCTGAACCCCATCAGACTCACCGCCATTGAGTTGCGCCTTCTTCGGCCGACTTCCCCAGCCCCGAAAGGCCACCCACAGCGACTCATCGACGACAATATCCGGCTCTTTCTTGACCCTTGATTGAATTGTAATAAACGGACCGGTGACATGCAGCACGAAGCACCGTAAGTCAGACAGGTCAAATTGCCATGTCCTAAGTCGCGACATCGTAGCTCCGTCAACCGATGAGTGGCGACGCACCGAATGACTAAAGCGGTCATCTCCGATGACTTGAGGAGGAAGGCAGAGATCTAAACACGACGTATGAGACGAAATCGCCAGAGACCAGCCCCTATCAGTATGTATACAGCATTTCAGGGCTCCTATATACGTAGGAGTGGTGTGCGACGGTGTGTGGAACAGAGCAGAGCAGGAGATACCGGCAAAGGTGAGTGGACCTTCTCATGAAAGATCCATATCCATAAGTCCCAGTAGAGTGATTTGTTATTTACAGCTTTTGTCGCCCAACTTCGTTCTTCGCAAGTTCAATCAGGAAGATCGAGAAATTGCAAATGCTCAGCGCTGAGCGCTGGGAGAGGAGATGTACTTAGAAGAGTGGCTGACACATTGAGATTTGATTTGTAACTAATTTTATGAAATCGATAGGTCCCACTTGTGGAGCAGGTAGGTGCTGTTCAACATTTCTCAGTTGGATCGCTTCAACCAACTCCAAAAGAAATTTGAATCCAGTTTGAATTGTTTGATAATTGACGAGATGTTGCTCGGAGTCCGGACAAAACAAAACACTACTAGCGAAAACGGCAGACGTTGCACAACAGTATAAGAGCTGATAGAAAATTTCGCGAAAAATGGAGGGTAGAAAAAAAGAAAAAGAAGAATCCCTAGATTGCCTTATAGCAGCGAATCCAATTTTGAGAGTACTTCAAGCACCCCAGCAATCAGCTCGAAACTGGGATCCTCCTCTCCCAACGATTCCTTCTTAACCTCCTGTACAAGCCCGAGTACCGAATCCCTCCCGCTCACACTGCTCCCAGCACCAATCCGCGCCGCCTGCCGCCGTCTCGCCGCAGCCACAGCTGTTCCTTCTCCACTGACCCCAGAACCCTCAGTAGCACCGAAAGGCCACACCACGAATTCCGCCAGGATCTCATCGCACCGCCCGAACGCCGCCTCCCGCTCCTCGTAGCCCAGCCGCCCAAAAGCATTGTCCAACACGCTCGCGGCATATGCGGCGCACACGAGACACACGGCTCGTAGGACGCGGCATTGTATGCCTTCTTTGTCGAGGGCACTTGGTGGAACGCTGGCGGTTGTTGCGGTGAGTAGTGAGACGGCACGGTTGATGATGGATTCTTTCGTTCGCACATCGGCTACAGGGTGTGTCGCCATGTCGAACAGGAGGAAATTGCGCTTCTCGGTGCGTAAGACACCTTTATCGACCAGGCCCTTGGCAAGCCGTTCTCGTACTTGCTTGAGCTGGAAACCAATCTTCATAACGTTCCATGTTTCACCTTTGCAGAGGGAGAACCGAATTCAGTATGAACGAGTAAAGAGGACAAATGGAATAAGAGGAAAGTAATGGAATATCAGAAGCCGAAGAAAAAAGGATAGACTGTTGCTTCCACTGTTACGACAACTATTGCAACTGGAGCAACGAGGACGAAAGGGAGATAAGACAGCCCAGACACGGACTGGCTGAAAGGATGAAATTAACGTTAACATTTGGAAGGTGACTCCTTGTCTACGCCTCCTATCGCCTAGGACATGGTGATTAACCGTTAAAAAGCACGCAGCAGATATGCGTGCAAGAGAGGTAAAAGGAGAAGATCCAGGAAGGTAGATTGAAGTACGAAAAGGACGGACAAGGAATAGCAGGTGCCACCGATGATATTGATGTGAAATGCATCATAACCATGATCACAAGAAACCGTTTCAAGGAAGGAAGGTAGCGAGAGACGGCCTTTCGTGATCAAACGACCAACAGTCAGCCGCACGCGACCAAAGGATAGGACACGAGAGGATATATGGGTTTACGCTAAGCAGATGGGGTACAAGAGGAAGAAACCTCTAAAAGAAGAACGAAAGAGAGATGATTCTTTCCGGATCGTTCGTTGGAAAATGGAACTCGTCCATTCCAATTTGATTCAACCAGATGCGATGGATGACGAAGCGCGAGGAGCAAGCGCAAAAAGATGGGGAGAACATGGAGAACAACCATAAATTGACAAAGAGACGTACCGCTTAGCAAGTCTATCCAGCTGTTAATACCCATTTTGCTGTGCTCCTGGGACTTCATCATCTTAAGCGCCTCATCGAGTATCGTCTCTCCCGTCTGACGGTCGTCAATTACTTCGACTATGCGTTCCGCAATAGGAATTCGTCTCCGGTTTGGGTCCTTAACGAGTGCTATACGGCGGCGCAACGCCAGCTCAACGAGAATACATCCCCGCAGCGCATAAGAGATATTGTCGTTCCAGAATGACAGGTAGCCCTACGAATTAGAGGGCTCAGTCCGAGGGAAGACTCAACTTGATATGACAAGAATGAATACTACATTAACATTCATAAACTCACCTGCTTATCCTTGATTCCCAGCAACAGAACCTCCTCCAGGATCGTCAGCCGCGGCATTTTCCCGCCAGTTCTCGCTTCCTCTCCAGCGTCCTGGTCCAAATCCCGTGGATCATATGCAATCTTGCTCCCGCCAGCAAAAGCGGACCCTGCGTGGTGTATTGTCCCACCGTTCGAATGTGGTTGTTGTGAGTTCATAGAATTAGTCCGAGATGGAGCGGGCGAGTCATCTGGGTCATGATTTGAGGATGTGGCTGCGCGACGACGTGATAGGCCAGCGGTGGACATTGGGGAGCTGTACGCTGCTACCAGCAACGAAATTATTGATGAGTGGCAACACTGCCGCCGTGGCCAGAGTTTCGCGTCGGCTGTCACAGGCTGTCACCGATATTCGATTTCAATTACTCGGGGTTAGGGTTAAACGTTAAACGTTAACGTTCAAAAAATATGTCTATAACTCTTTTGCTTTTGGTACTTCTGTTTCAGTAAGTCATTTTGGAAGACTTGAAAATTGGCTTCTGGACACGACGAAGTAGAACCTGAAATTCTTAAATGGACTGTGTAATCCAAACAACAGACCTTTCTTTTTGGAGTGGTCTCGCCTGTCGAGAGTAACATTCCCAATCGGAAGCGCCAAACTGACGCTTTCCACAATCATAGGTGTCTACATGAGGCTCAAACGAGGCTTAAACGAGGCGGCGCCCCTTTCACAGAAATATAGTGGCACATCTTGTTGTCCGTCCATTCATCGATGTCGACTACAACGACAGAAGACTTGGAACGCAACAACAGCGATCTGTCTTATTCTGAGAGATGTACGTATCTCAACAACTTTCATCTTCATCCCAGGGATTGATACAACACAATTTGTCTCTAGTCAATGCTCTTGATGCGGAGATAGTCTTCCTGTCTTCCGACGGAATTCGCTTTCGCATCCATCCATAAGACAAACTTGATGACCTGCAAGGAAGGTCTCGCGCCACCCGAGCACAGCACATTCGACGAGGTCGTTACATTGCCAGAATTGTCGTCAACCCTGGAGTTACTCTTTCAATTCATCTACCCTCAATCTCAGCCTGAGCTTAGCAAGGTGGATTTTGAAACTTTGGCTCTGCTGGCAGAAGCGGCAGAAAAGTATCGTGTCTTCCCCGCGATGAACTTATGCACGATTTATATGATGTGAGCTGCTTTAATTCAACAGTAGTGAACCAGCCCTCGCGAGACTCGATAACAGGGAATATCTCGAGGATCACGCTGAACGGATCCTTCTACACGCTCTGAAGCATGGCGTGCATAAGCTTGCCAGTCGTGCAGCACTTCTCTTGCTAGATCGTCCCCTAGAAATACTCCTTCCGATCCTTCCTGATTGTTTTATGATACCTTGGGCATGTCACCCTCTTAGCCGTCTCTTACGAGTAACTTACAACATGACAGGTGCAATATCATGCCCGGTGGACCAGCGTCTGGAAGTTTGCAATTAAAAGTGCCCCCGTGTCAGAAAATGTGTCTAGATCTCCGTGCTACGTTTGTAACAGGATTTTGCATGAGTACATTTTGGACATCATCGCACGTTTGAGTCCCAAAATAGATGTCCTTCGAAACCCCAACGCCGTATTCAAAGTACCTACCTGTTGTCCATCAAACAATCGCGAAGTACTTGAGTCCTGGCGTGATAAAACCCGCGCCGAAATATCCCTGATACCAACCTTCGCCGATATCGCCTTTCCTGGTGAGATTATGGTGTTACCTCAGGTAAATCGTCCGTTTCAGAGTAAGATGCACCGTCTGCTTATCACTGTGCATAAGACATCTTTCCAAACTCCAGAAACTAACGCCAGCCTTGGAATGGCCTCGGAACCTGGAGAATGTCCTGAGTCTACATTAAAACTGTATGGTAAGTTTTTCCTCGATACATTGTTTTCTGTATAATGAACAGTCACAGATGAGAGTTTCATCAGGTTTCTATCTAGCGATGGAGTCGTTTTCCATCTACGCAAAGGAAGTATCAGAGCTTGGTCGAAAAACTTGCTCCCCAGTCAACACAACCAACAAGTGCAACTCCCAGAACCTTCTAAGACACTCGAGATTCTTTTTCGATTTCTTGAAACTTCTCCCCACCCTGATTTGGAAGCTGTCGATTTCCGGATTCTTGGACCACTCTCCCTTGCTGCAGATTCATATGGAGTTTACTCGGCGACGCAGGTTTGCAGGATACGTAGACAGTAAGTTATCTATTGTGCAATGCAACAAGTGCAATGCATCGTCTGACAAGCCTCTGTCAAAGACAAGCCCTTCAGTATGATCTTATCAACCGCCCTATTGCTGTCATGGGTTATGCGATTGAGAGTAAAGATTGGGAGCTTATGAACAAGACTGTGCCTTTGCTGATCGGTGAATCGTCTGTGAAGATGGTCGAGTTAATCAAAACTTCAGATATGATTATTCTCTGGGTAAGTACGTTCATTATAGATTTACGAGCTACCTTGTTCATCTTCCGGTACAAATTTCAACAGTTCAAATATCTTGAGAAATGGGACGAAGTTCTCCAAACCGCTTTGTCCTTCTCTCAAAACGTAACCCATTGTCCGCCCCAACAAATTCGTTTGCGCGGATATCATGTGTGCGAGGATGTGTGCGGAAGGCGCGCTACCACAATACGCATCGTGCGTAAATTAGGCAAGGGAGTCAAGTCACTCTGTCATCTTGACGATACCTTCGACACATTAGGTGATGTCTGTTGCAGTATTGCGTCCGAGGGTATCAAAGCATGGAGAGCAGAAGTTGAGAGAAGCATCCAAGGCATTCCAAGCTTCAGTAGTCTCATGAACTCATCGGACTCGAATCTTGGGGATGCCAGCGATAACACCGACGGCAATACATGAGGTTTATGATATGTGCGCTGGTGATATAGCTAATACGAATGTTGTGTATGCGATATTTTGAATGATAATATCTGATCAAGGACAAGGTCCTAGTATTGAGGGGACACCAAGCTGACCCACATGTACGGAGGAACTGGGTCTCCTTTCGGCATTGATAGATCCAACTCAAGATGACATCGCAAGGTATGAGTGGATGAATAAACAGTTCATTTGCATTCAATGTCAAGACGATCGCAAAACTCTACATTCAACGGACCAAACCCCTCATCTGAATATCAGTGGTCCAACAAATTTTTGAACGTGATGAACTGCACGGAAGGAGTGTGATCTGAGAGCGATTTTGTTTAAAAAGCCTGAGAGAAATAGTCTATTTCTTACCTCTTGTCGTCAACCAACTTCTACAAGCATTGAGAGTAGTAAGCTACATAAGAATGTTAGAACGTGAATCCCACAGTCGAAGATAGATCATACAGTTGATTGCCTGGCAAGTGTAAGGTGCCGCACAGGTGGTAGGGCCAGTCCAGCCAGTGCCACCGCACTGACCCCAGTGGGCGGCAGTGCCAGATGTAGTGGTTGGCGGAGAGTTAGTTGTGGAAGAGCCAGGAGCCGAGGAAGCTGGAGGAGTTGTCCCAGGGCTAGCAGCGCCGCCGGAAGAGACAGTGATAGAGGA
>JABAJZ010013660.1:3252-36739 GCA_018857265.1 Termitomyces sp. T32_za158 | reverse complement strand
AGACAGTCGGAATGTCCGTAGTGCCTCCTAGCACAAGCAGGACCAGCAAGCACATCAGGAAGAGAAGCAGCCAGAAGTATAACAGATAGGAAAGAAACGAGACGAGTCATGTCCGGAGGCAAAAGGATAGTGAGTGGAAAAGAAAGTGAGTTAAAGAGGGAAAATTTTAAGTCTGAGCAGATTCCTAATCGCACTTATAGGTGGTTGGTTTGCCTTTGGTTTTGTCTGGTTTTTTGATTCAGGCGCCATTCGAGCGGTTGCCATAGATGCCCATGCCGATCAGTGTTATCATACTCATCTGACCGCGCATTTAGATAATTATGGTAGTCGAGCATGATATTTTGGGCGGCTAAAACAGTTCCAAGAGCTTGTGCAGGGCTTGTGCATGGTACCGGGACAACGTTGCGCGATCAAAATAGAGCTCAAATCGGGATCCTCGCCTCGATCAAATCTCAGAGAAGATCTAATCTCCCCGGCAAGGAGCAACCAAATAAACCGAAACTATTCGATGAGCCAACCACCATATTACATCCTTTTCTCTCATTCATCTGTCTCTGCAACTAATTCGGCCTCACCGTCAAGTGCCCTTGGTCATCCGACTATCCAATATCACTATGCGAATGACTCCCCCTCGATCCTGTGGCCACAACGTCCCAATGAGCATGTTCTTGTACTCGATTACTCTCCAGACAAACTGCCAACGGTACAAAGCCTCTCAAAAGATCTTGCCGTTACCTCTCTGAAAATCGAGGACGCTCCTGGTGCCGCTGCAAGTAGTGATAGTGACTTCAAGAACGATAAAATGTATATTATTGAAACGACAGCAACTGACGGGTAAATGCACCACGATGGTGTGCAATACTCGCACTCACAGTTCTCCATAGACAGGTCGAAGCTCCAGCTGGCGAACGAAAAAGTGCGCATGATATTATAGCACAATTCAAACGAAGGTGTGACCCCATGCGAACTCGTTTGCCACAACTCATTGTGATTTAGGAATGCAGTAATACGACAGGCCCTGCGATATCCCGATGGTGCAGTCCAACAAACACCGATGTTGCAGAGTTGATCTCTGCTTCTGAGGCTTCCTTATGCCCTTGTAATGCAATCCTTTCTACAGCTTTGTGTAACATATATTATGTCAGTCTAACGTCTCTTGTTTCTATTTCCCCGACTTTTTGTCGAGGATGATGTTGGTGTATTTGCTGCTGATTTCGGCTTGAGCTCTTCGCCCTCCGTGATGGCTGATGGTCTGACAGCCGCGTCAGCGGTATCACTTATTTCAGAGAGAACTTACCCAGTCTTAGTATCACCACTAGTAACTGCATTTTGTAAATTGGTCATTTTGGCATGCTGCTCTTTGAATTCTTCCATAACCTCGGGATCCATGTTTTTCTGTGTAACACGTCAGATTGTCATAAATTGCATTGAATATGGGGGTCATACCATAAGGTAAGGCATGGCTAACATCATAGCACCACCGAAAACCATCATTAATGTCATTGGGTTTGATAACATAGCCAGGATGTTGAACGATTCACGAGGGACAAAGTATGTATGTTTGCTCTTCGGCGACAAAACGATGGGATACTGAAGAAGCACGGTTGAAGGAGGGTTGAGAGGAGTGCCGATGACATAGGGCCGGACTTCAGGTTCCAACTCGACATCTACAACGTCTATGCGTAACTGGTTTAGATGTCAACCGTTTGCCATTATGACGCTTGGAAGAGCCGACCTGGTCAAATGAGTGGTCTGGCGTAACGACGGATAGGACATATGTTCCGACTGGCACTTCAGGTCTATAACAATATGTTTGACGCGGTCTGTAGTGCTTCGATAGTTCACGTACATCGTAAAGCTTCCGTTGTAGAGGATACTCCCCTTCATTTTTCCATTGTCTAGTATCACTTTTGAAGGGCGTAGAGTGTGGATATCTGTATGAGAAGGTAAAACAAGAAGGATCACAAAATTAGCATTAGGTGACAATAACCTGGACATTGATCATTCCATTGAATCATGCCAGCTAAATCCAATGCGGTCGATAAAGAGATAAAACTGTACAAACTTAAGTATGGTGTGACATATATGCCTTTCATGAACTTACCATGATACCACCAGCAAGAGAGGGATAAGCACCATGTTGGAGGTCAGAGAAATCACTCGGCAGCGAAGACTCGTCAACATCAGTAAATACTATTTACATCCGAGAAAAGGCACTGTGACATTATTATCCTCAATAGTCTACGATCTGTGAATCTCTACGCGAAATATGCGCCAAAAACGAGCAAAAGCATACAGGAAACTCATGTCCTTATATTCCATGACGTTTGGATTCAGGCAACCCTACCAAGTACTCGGTAATTTTTCAATCTGCTTATTATACAGGCTTCAGTTATGGTTTGACATTTTGGACTCTTAGTCGATTCTGGGATTCTGAAGACTGCAGTCGAGCAGAAAATAGAGCTCCCACGTCAGCTTGGTATTGTTTTACAGGGAGAGGTTAAACCAAGTACGTCTTTATTCATTCACATGAGAAGAATCGGGGTCCTAAAGACGGATTCAGTGATCACACAGTGTTGTATCCACGAATTATACCTCCAGGGCAAATCGCAGCAGCCTGCTGTTGATCTCGCGAAGGCATTTGAGCGACGTAAATGCAATCATCGAGAACCTATCCCCGGAGATGATTGCCTTGAGAGCGTTGTTGGTCTGTGCTTCTTGTATCTATCTTCCATCGTGCTATTTACCCTTCCACCCCTCACAGGGCCGACCAATAAGCACCGTTACGTGATTTTGACACAGTCCCAGCCTCTTCGTGTCAAGTTAAGGAGGATACCTGCCGTCCCCATCGTTCATATCAACCGGTCGGTTATGGTGCTTGAGCCACCCAGCGATCTGACTGTAGAGACAAAAGCCACGGTACGTCACAATCAATCGACTATGGACTGCCTTACACGTGTGGTAGATGGAAGAGAAAGCATTGCAACCAAGTCCATCTGAATTGACCCTTGTAGGTCCTTCGACATCCGCAGAAATTCCTAAGAAGAAGAAGAGGGGGCCCAAAGGGCCGAATCCTTTGAGTGTAAAGAAAAAGAAACCGGCAGTAGAGAAACAGACTTCAACGAAGGAGAAGGCCACGTGTGTGGTCGCGCATACATCCATGTTAGAATCCGCCAGAGGCGAAAAGAGGAAACGAGACGAATGTGATGAGCCGAATTCAACCGTGAACGATACATTGCCGCGGTCAGCGAAGAAAAGGAGGCGGAGAAAGAAAGTCGATGGGGAACACGGGGAGCATACTCAAGTCTGTATGTAAGCACTTGAAGTAGGAAGTACGATTCCAAAACTTGAGATTATTGTGTAGACACAGGAACAATGGTAGGCGTTACTTCAACATGTAGCTAAAACAATTGTACAGGAAACCTTCATATAAACCAGAAGCTCTCTATTTAGCAACCGCCACGCAAGCGAAGCACTGCCAAAGGCGATGAGAAATATGAATTGATAGATTTTGCACCTGACTCACCAAGATGAAGAGTCGACTCTTTCTGAATATTGTAATCAGACAGAGTACGGCCATCCTCTAGCTGCTTGCCAGCAAAAATGAGACGTTGTTG
The DNA here is from genome assembly GCA_018857265.1 of Termitomyces sp. T32_za158. Lineage (NCBI taxonomy): Eukaryota > Fungi > Basidiomycota > Agaricomycetes > Agaricales > Lyophyllaceae > Termitomyces > Termitomyces sp. T32_za158. Next base: position 33,122 of record JABAJZ010013660.1, on the reverse strand, counting down.
ATCAGGAGGAATCCCCTCCTTGTCCTGGATCTTTGCCTTGACATTATCAATCGTGTCGGAGGATTCAACTTCAAGAGTGATGGTTTTCCCAGTCAAGGTTTTGACAAAGATCTGCATACCACCACGGAGGCGAAGAACAAGGTGAAGAGTCGACTCCTTCTGGATGTTGTAATCGGAAAGAGTGCGGCCATCCTCTAGCTGCTTGCCAGCGAAGATAAGACGTTGTTGATCGGGAGGGATCCCCTCCTTATCCTGAATCTTCGCCTTCACGTTGTCAATGGTATCGGAAGACTCGACCTCAAGAGTGATAGTCTTGCCAGTCAAAGTCTTAACAAAGATCTGCATACCGCCACGGAGGCGAAGAACAAGATGAAGAGTCGATTCTTTCTGAATGTTATAGTCGGAGAGTGTGCGACCGTCTTCAAGCTGCTTGCCAGCAAAGATAAGGCGCTGTTGGTCGGGGGGAATTCTACATTGACGATCAATTAATTAAGCCCCTGAAGGGCGACTCAAAACTTACCCTTCTTTATCCTGAATCTTAGCTTTCACATTATCGATGGTGTCTGACGACTCAACCTCCAACGTGATTGTCTTCCCTGTAAGAGTCTTGACAAAGATCTGCATACCACCACGGAGACGGAGGACTAGGTGGAGAGTAGACTCTTTCTGGATGTTATAATCGGAGAGGGTCCTTCCATCCTCGAGCTGCTTTCCAGCGAAGATAAGACGTTGTTGGTCGGGAGGGATTCTAACGGATGTTAACAAGACGTGGCATCGGTGACAACATCGCTTACCCCTCCTTGTCTTGGATCTTAGCCTTGACATTGTCAATGGTATCCGAAGACTCGACTTCGAGAGTGATTGTCTTTCCAGTGAGGGTCTTGACGAAGATTTGCATGGTGAAGTGGGTTGATTCAAGCGACAGTTGAGTGCACTAGGCAAGGAAGAATCACTCGTCAGTAACCTCTTTATAACCTGCAGCGGAGTTCGAAATTGCATCGCCCCCATGACGCTGACTCAGGTCCGTACCGAATTGGTACCAGAAACAATTCCAGGCAGATCGATCACAACGGAAGGTTGGAATTGTTCGTTCTTTTTTGCAACCTCATTGTTTATTACAACGTGTACAAAACGAGGATCATTGAAATTCCACAAGATTCTCGAAGGTTGGCGGCCGGTTACCGTAATAGTCACAGATACTCACTACAAACTGTCGTCATGCCAAAGTCGTATTGTCATGTCTTTGTCCATGGCCGCCGACGCTATGATGTTCCTTGTCGGGTGTGTCTGAAAAACAGTGATTAACATCAAGTTAGAACAATCGCAAAAGGTGCCTACGGCCACGGTTAATACAACATCTATATAAAACACAGTTGAGCTCTTATTTTCTTGAAATAAAGACCGTTGTACCTCTGTGTCCTTCAAGGACTTGCAAAACTTGGCGCGTTTGGAGGTCCCAAATATAGATCTTGTTATCTTCACTACCGCTTACAATGTACTTGCCATTCGTGGTGCTAAAGCATGCCACGATGCAATAGGTACGATTTGTATGGCCAACGTATGTCTTCACACAACGAGAAGAGTGGTAGTTCCAAAGTCGAATCGTTGAGTCCTGAGTTGATGCAAGCACAAATTTTGAATTCTGCGAAAACTTGACATGGGAACTTTATGAGTAACGACAATGAGCAGGACCGTGTAAAACCAAGGTATAATAGATGATATGAACCATATGGGATTATCATCGTCGACCAGAGTCTTTAAACACTGTCCAGAATCAGCGTCCCAGATTCGTCTTTAAGCTGCTTGAGCGTTGAATCCGATTAGACAAAGAGGTACACGCACATCAGCCCATCCATCGCGCAGGACACGATGAGAGTACCATCATGATTGAAACTGACCGCCGTGACTGGATCCGAGTGGGCGGGCAGGACTTTGAGAGATTTTCCTACCCAATATGGATTATCCAAAAAGATAGTTGCGAAGGAAGTAAGGACACGAACCTCTTGCAACGTCCCAAACGCGCACAGTTTCGTCGTAACCCCCAGAAACCAAAAGGTTGGAATTTGGGTTGTAGTTGAGGCAGAATACAAAATTTGTATGTCCAATCAAGGTCCTGGCAGCAGTACCCTTACAGCACGATTATTGGCGAAGGAAACCTGCATTGCGACAAGTCGCGTACCAACTCAAGACTCCATATTATGATTGTCTTATCATCTGAGGCTGACGCAAGGTGATCACCGTCGCTGGACCAAGCGATGTCTGAAATGCCCTCTTCATGACCTTCAAATGTACGAATGATCTGTCCGTTACTTGCGTCCCACAATTTCACAAGTTTATCAGCCCCTTGGTAAAGCATAATAATAAGGCATGCATTGTAGCAGTGGATTGGACGCTTACACACCAGATGAAGCGAGGAAAGCACCATTGGGACTGAATTTGAGTGCAGATATAGCACGAGTATGACCACTGAGAGTATACCGCAATTTATAACAGGGTTTTTGAAGACTCCCAAGATTTCCTGATGATGATACTTGTTCTCTGGTAGAATCAGAGGTCTCGAAAGACTGCATCTGTTTTTGTTCTGGTCGGCCGCTGTCGTCTAAGTCCATTGTGCTTGACAGAAGCTTCATAAGTCACGTGGACAAAAATATTCTCTTCAAACCTTCTTCCTCGTCAGCTCAACATCATTAACGGTGTCAAAAATGTCCATGTCATCATGGGTCTCTCCTCCAACACGCACAGAACTTATAGAAGACCTCGTTTCAGGCGTTGGTATGTTCTATCTCTGTCTCTTACCTCTGTGTGCTTTTCCCCATTCTTAGACCGGTACAACCCTTCAAATGTCTCGATTCTTGAGGATTACCTTTACCATCAGATCCGGAGTGAGGAGTATGACTGCCTGGCCAATCTTGCGATCTTGAAACTGTGCGTCGTCATTAGACTAATATGAAACAGGAACTTCCTGACTCTTACCTTAGTTATCAATTTAATCCTGAACTCTACAACCCTGATGTAGTTGTCAATATTCTCATCAAAGCTCTGACTGCATGCCCGCTCCCTGACTTCAACCTTTGCATCTCGCTTCTCGACGAGCGGCCCGTGAACGCCAACCTTGACGAGCCCGATCCCCTTCCTGCCCTGTTACCCACATTGAAAGGCCTACACAGTCTTCTGTATCGGTGTAGATTTCCAAAATTCTGGGAAGAATACCGTTCCGAAGAGTTGGAGGCCCTGCGCGTCAATTATACCGTTGAATGTGTCGGCTTTGAGAATGCTGTGAGAGAAGTTGCGGTTCGTGCTGTAAAGGCTGCATTTACAGAGATCAGCACAAAGCGACTTGGTTCATACTTGGATCTTACAGGTATTGAGTGTTATCATCATTCCTATTCGCGAGCGACTTCTGATGTTTCTGTATTGTAGGATCTGACCTCGAGGCGTACATTGCAAAGCTTGGGTGGACCATCAATGCTTCCTCAGTCGTTTCGATCCCTACAAATTCTGAAAATCACATCGTAGCTACCGTCGTGCAAGAGAGCATCGATCTATCGCGTAAGTTCTGTCTGGTAGATTTACTTCGTGGTAACTTAGCCCTATACAGAGCTTTCGAAGGTCATTTCGCATGCCGCTCTCAAAGCATAAATTCCTTATGCGGGTTGATTAACGTTGATTGTTAATGATTTCTCCGATACATTGTTTTCCTATCGTTTTCCTCTGCATTCATTGTGGATTGATCACAGTCCTATGTCGCTGCGTATGCCGTCGCAACCATACCCCAAATCGCCATGATTACGCCAACAGCAAGAAGTATCCCATCTTTCATACTACAACGGCCTGTGAGTGCTATTTTGGCAGACAAAGGGCCAATGATACACAGCGCAAAAGCCGCAAAGGAACCAAGAAGAGCCATCATTGCGCCAAAATCTGGTACCAAAATAGAAATCGTCACCGACAGTACGGTCATCATTACACGTTGAGTGACAGCAAAGAATCTCTTCAAAACAACGTGCGATCCTTGTGGAGCAGTCGTCAAACCATTGGACTTTGTCGCCATGTCTTCAGGCGTCAGAAGGGGCACGTCAATACCAAGAAGAATTTCAATGGTAGCATTAAGCTATGTGTGAATGAGTCAGATTATGCGTCATACAGCCATAAGGAAACATACAGGCTGAGTGGTCAACGCAAACTTTGATCTGCGATTCATCAGACGAATTCTATCAACTCAGGCAGCAGACTCACAAAGGACTTAGAACTAACATCCACAATGCAAATGTATTCAAAATTGGATTATATCCTGATGTCCTCATCAGATCTATACTGATCTATCATGCTGGTGAATCGACATAAGTGAAACTGTGAATTTAAAGCGTACCTCCTCACTAACGTTGTTTCCGAACATCAGGTATCCTGCGTATCCGATCAGTGCATACAACATCGTCGCGACAAACTGCGAGGCAAAACTCAATGGATCACTATAATAAAGAGGTATGGTCTCAAACTCACGAAAGCCCAGTTGATCATTCTGTCAAATTGAGATGGATCCTTCATGTCTCTGGCAAGCGATGGAATGACAGCGTGTCCAGAAAACTAAAGCAAGGATCAGTTTGTTAACTTTTCGCAGTTATCAAGTCGAATGGATGCTCACTCCGGCCATGAATAAGCCAAATGCAAGCCCCAAATTCCGTGGATTATGAACACCAAAGTTCGTCTCGGCAGGTCTCCAAATACTACCTGGTGCCTCCGATTTGCAGAAGCCATCAGTGAGGACGACGAAGATAATAAGAATTGAAGATAGGATGCCGAGGATAGAGGTGTAGGAAAGGAGAGATAAGGGTAAGAAGATGGTGGGGACTAGCCTGAAAATTAATCAGTTTAGTTTGATAGAAGTCTTTATCACACGCACAATAAGAGACCCCATAATTTGTATGTGGTAGTAGAGTATCTGGGTATCAGGGTATGCAAAGAGTCCGCATAGAGAGTGACAAGAATAATGCTGCCACAAGAATCCGTTAAACACGAAAAGAGCTGGTGGATGAATAGTTCTACCTGACAGAAAACAACTCGAGACAAAATAGCAGACTTATTAGGGGCATGGATGATTGTCCAAATGCCTTTCGTCCGATATCGGCATAAGAACGTAGACGATGGTCTGAAAGAATGATGTGAGCAAGAATTTTGGCCCTATTGAGCGGTCTCAGCTACGAAAAAGTTGCTCATTTCAAGTTTAGAAACATACGTGTAGCAAGAGACGAATCCGTATCCGATAATAAGAATTGTTCCGGTCACCCAGCCCGAGTAGGCAAAAGCAAGGGGCTCAGAAAGCATGCCAATACCAAGGAGAATCGCTGTAGAATTGAACAACTATAAATCGACAGTGGTGAGGGCCAATTGAAGATAAGTGTAAATAGAAAAGTACGCACTGTTTGACCGAATGTGCTTTGACCTCCATAGTCATACCTTGCACTTTTTGAAGAGCCTGCAGAAAGACGGCGCGGGAACGAAGACGGCGGTTGGAGGAAATCAACGGTTGCATGCGTTTCAGGAACAGCGTTGTCCACAACGTTTGGTGATGCCAGTCGACGGGGATGTGATGAGGCGGAAAATGATAACGCTTTACGAAGTAATGGAGTTGTTTCCCGAGCATACCTCATCCTTACAGGTGTCAGGAGTTCACTTGCCAGACTCGTGTTAATAGGCTGAAGGCTCGATGACGCGCATTCCAAGTCGTTTGCTTCAACCTCCAGGCCAGATTGGTCCCAGTTACCATGATTTCGGTCAGGTTCCGCATTATTGACTTCTGCATCGCCTTCTCCGGGGTATATGTCGTTTTCCTCATCGTCTAAAAAAGTCTCCGTGTCTGACGCTGCAGTAACATGAGAACCTGCAACGATATATTGGGATCTACGGTCTGGGAACCAATACTTTTAGTAGATATTGGCGTCGCGGAATTTCGAGGGTCCTCACACGACGCGATTACATCTCTGACACTTTGACCACTTGAGGCGGAGCCAACGGAAAAAGCGATAGGAAGCGACATCGGATCTAGGGAGTCGCTAAGCGCAGTGGCACTTATAAAGAGCTCGAGGGAATTGGCGAAGAGTTTAACCTAGTTTAATGAGATAGTTTTATCAGAAAAGCTGAGGCGATTCCACATCAGAGATACGTAAAAGAATGAAAACGGGTGATTGAAAAGCCCACACATCGCACATGTAGGGTTGATACATACCGCTTTCCGGAAATTTCTGCAAATTTCCCTCAAAACTTCTTTTGCGACTAGCGTATTGACTTTTTCAAAAGTTTATGACGTCGATGTTTGATCCGATCTCTTCAAATTGATTTACAACTTCCATGCATATGCCAGTAAGCTCCGTATCGCCGGTATCCTTTTCTTTTATCCTCTCCATATGATAAGAGCGCAATATATTCTCTTACAGGTGGCCCGCCTCTTGTTCGCCTCGCACTTCGACTCAGCCCAATATTTTCCATACTGTGGCCGAGAAATGTCGACACGACGATCATATCGAGTTTACCATACAAAGAAAAGACGTCCTGTCCTTTTGTCTCCACATAAGGGCAAGCGTCAATTCTGCAAGAGGGAGTTTGAAGTCTATACATGACTACCAAACGTCTTGCACGCTAAGCTTTTCCCCCAGACCGCGACGCCTCCACGTAGTCTCTCAGCAGTTGAACGTCAAATGCTCAAAAACACCGAGGCAAGGGTGAATACAAGGTTCGTCAATCATGATTGCCTCGTAGCCGGCCCATCCCCTTTGTTGAAGAAGAAATAAATGGATGGACCAGACATGACCTTGAGATCTACTTTCTGACTGCCCAGACACATAGACAACGTAAAGCTTGCAGATTAGGCCCAGACCTGGACAGGCCCCCAAGCTCCAATGCCTCTTTGCTAAGACGCTAGTCTATACATCTAAGCGTCCAAGGGGTGAAGACACTAATCCCCGCGAGATTGTACAAAGGCAATTCATGGTTGGTCTATGGCCCAGACTCGGGTAAAGCCGCGATGCAAAAGTTGCTACTTTTCCGTCACAATTACAAATGGCTGTTGGTCAAACTATTACAGGCTTTCGAATAGTGGGTATTATTACTCAAGCAGAGGATGAACGCGAGGATGACAGAGCTCTAAAAACTACTTACTACTTCTGTCAATTCCCAAAAAGTGGTAATATTAATATTAAGTCACTGCTCTACGATTCACCCACATCATATACGGTTCTCGGGTGACGTCGTAGCCACCTTTCGTCCGGGCACTGCGTCTCGCTTCTGGAAGCCTTGCATTGACGTTGACATCCTGTGAAGGAATTTCATTGTGGTATTGTGTACATTGATAACAATCCGACTTACTGCTGTTCGTCGCTTCATACCCGCTGTAATGTGTGCCCACCACTTGGTCAATGCAGCCTTGAGTGCAGTTTCTCGATGTCCTTTAACGTTAAGCCAATTGACATATTCTTCAAGCTTGAAGGATAACCTTCAGTCGATGGGGACAATGACAGAAAAGGTATGCTGACCTCCTCCACATCTGAATAGACACCCCACTCCCCAGGTCCTAATACTCCATCCTCTCCCTCTTCCTCTTTCCTTCTTCCTTCGATATCTTCATCTTTCCGTTGATCAAGAAGTTCTCTGTCGAATTCGCTTGGACCTTGAATAAACAACCTACCCGTCCCATACTGTGCAACGCCACCGCTTCCAACTAAAGACGCGGAGCCCATTCCATCAAACCACCACACTCGATTATAGAATCTGTCCTTCCCTAAAGGCTTGACTCGGACAGCTCCGAGGAGTTTTCTGAACTCCCGTTCAATCCCTTCGAGGCGTCGTTCGAGCTTGTTCACTTCTTCGTCTAGGCGCCGATGATCAGACAAAGCTTGCTTGGTCGAAGCCTGTTTCGCGCGTGCAGCCTCGCGTTGTTTTGCATGTGCAGCTGTCACAGCTTTAAGACGGAGTTCCTTCTGCCGAGCAGAATTCTTCTTGCTTCCGGAACTTGATGGCGTCTCCGAACCACCTTCAGACACATCCGACAGATCACTAACGTCGTTCATGACAACGTCCTGGTCAACGACATTCTTGGCGGAAGGATCTTCTTTTGTCTCTTCCTTCAGGACGCTCATTTCCTCCAAGCTTCATGAATCCATCATCAATGACGACGTGGACGAAGAGTCAAGTAGGGAAAACACTTACTGTTGCTTCTTTAAACGGTTGACGTCTATTTTTTCTTTGCGGAGCGCAGTTAACTGTTCCTCACAAGACTCCATATGTGCATGAATGGCTTTACTAGAAATGGCCAAATTACACATGAATGACAGGATAGCGATCTTGTCCTGGGGAGGCAAGGCGTAATATCTTTCAGCGGGTGTTGACCGCCGTGAAAGTGGAGAGGATTCGGGGGTGGGATCTCGAGAACTCGAAGGTGACGTAGACATCTCCGGACGGGGTTCGGCAGCGAAGAGCAGCCTGGTTAGAATTTCACGAAGCCGAGGGAAAGTGATGACTGTGGCGTGCTGGAAAATATTCATAAGTCATCACCAGGATACATAGTTAAAATTGCAAATACGTCTTTGAGCATTCCAACGAGAGCATCCTCCCAGCCCTCGCGCCCTTCCGTGTGGCGCAAGGGAATCCGCTCCCAGTTGTTACCGACATCAGCCATAGCGGCTGTTAGTTCATCAAATGGTACCCCTAACACGACATCTTCATCGTTTCCCTCATCTTGTGCTGCTTCATGCATGCGCATCAGTGACACAAGAGCGCTATGACGTTGGAATGCGACAGTTCGCAGGTTATAAATCAGGGTCGAGTGCACTTCAGCAAGTAAAGCACAAGGAAGATCAATCAGGGTGTGTCGAATGGCATGCTCGAATTCATCCAAGGTGAAAGTCGAAAGATGAAGTGGTTGGCTGATAATGGGTTTAATGCTCCATTTAAAAAAAAGGCGGAAGATGTAAATACTGACCCATAAACAACCAAGAAATTCCAAGCCATAAGGAAAGCTTCGATCGTTCCAGGTGTCTCGTTGAATGGAATGTCTCGGCTTGCGTGCGGTCTTTGGACTTTCATACCCGCCTTCTTGTCCTTTTCACCTAACCTCACGTCGAGATCTTCTGTCGGATATCGAACTGGTTTCTTCTTTTTTTTCTCAGCAGCAAGACGTTCTGCTTCTTCTCTGACCTGTTTCTGTTTTTCAAGTTTTTCACGCGCTTCTTTCTCCCGTTTTTCGGCTAAGAACCAACAGATTCATAGGCGACATGAAAGTCAGAAGACCAATCTTACCTCGTTCTTCCTGAGCAGGCGTCATCTTCTTCTGCTTTTTGTTTGGCGGACCTTCTTTGTCTTCCCAAACCTTTTTCCGTTTGTCGATTTCTCCTTTCTTGATGTTTTCGACGCCCTTACGCGTCTCTTCAGGCATGACGGAGTCCACTCCATACCGCTTCGCAATACTTGGTTTGACTGTCCAGGGTGACGCTACAGCTGCGTCTCTATCAACACAATCTCGAATGAAACGGCGAAGGATTGATTTGGAGAAAGATAGTCGGTCGCGACTATTGATGTCATGAGTTGAAGCTTGTGAAACAAGATGTATCGCACCTCATCATACCGCATTGGACCTCCATGAGACTACCTATGGCGCTGTCCTTCTCAGCGTTTTTTGGACCTCCTTGCTTTTTTTCATGACCCTTGTCCTTTTCGAGTTCGATTATATGGACCCAATAAAAATATAGAGCTGGGTTGTCCTGTACGTTCGCGTCTGTGGTAGGAATTTTCAGGTCACCGCCAATCACATGGGGTTGTTCGTCTTCAAGCGACGAAGACAGCGAATCCTTGTAAGCATCACGAGCTCCAACATCAGCGTTGTACTTGGGCGGATAAACCTTCTCTACTCTGGCATAGTACCTGAATGATTGGTTGAGAAGATCAATCACAAAGGTTGCAGTATAAAGGGAGGAGCATACTTGGTGCCGGTTAGATCGACGACAACTCCTAGATGCATATGTTCGTGATCAGTAAAATGGCGTCGACGAAGGTTGCAGGACATATACATACTCTCGCTTTTGAAATATCTGTCCTTAAACCGTTCATATACAGCTTCAACGAGGTGATCCAACCGCCCCATAACCTCTGTCAAGACGTCAGCGGAACGAACACGTCGATTGGTGGGGATGGCGGAGAAACGCACGCCATTGAACGGCTTTGAGAATCGCAGGCTTGAGAGGTTCCGAAAACCTGTGATGCATAGTCCGGGCCTCTTCCCTCTCACTCTCGACGGCCTGGAAGTAGTCCAAACCACTCTTGCCAGTCACCTCGCATTGGAACTGCTTGAGTTTGTAGAAGGACATGCGGGCGGCATAAGCTCTGAGGGGAGAGATCAAAACGAATGGCGGGAGAGGGCTGGGCGCCTTTAAAAAGCACACATACTCGTATGTCTCGAAGATTTCGCCAGTCTCATAGAGATAGAATACTTCCCGGTTGGGATCAGTGGTTGCGACCTGAAGGAGAGCTTCAGAGGGCTCGGTGAGGACAACCCTTTTTCGACGACAGGTCGGCATGAGGGAAGAGGGGGTGGACGGGGTTAAAAGTGGGCTTTGAGGCTATGCGAGGAGCGAAGGAGGAAAAAGAGGATATGGGGCAGGGGCAGGCAACGGAGGAACCGAGGGGAAGAGGCCAGAGGAAGAAAGTGGTGGTGGGAGGAAAGAGGGAGGGAGGTGATGCGGGAAGCGGCAAAGAAAGGACAGGTGGCTGGCGGAGGGGAAGTCTGTGTATAAGACCAATGTCCCTCCGTACCCAACGCGCAAATTTTCTCCCTCATTCCCATCCTTCTCTCTTCTTCTGTGCCATCACCACTTACTGGCCCCGCCATCCTCCTCTCGTCCGTCTGGCTCACGCACCCCAGCTCGCCCTTTCCGTATGTTCACCGGTCTGAGCACATGTGTATTCAAACTGAGTCTTCCGGATTCGAAACTTTTGGCAACATGTCAAGTATTGTTAATTCTCACTCTCACTGCCTGTCCTCTTACTCAGGCGTATGGCGAGGTAGGATTGGCTCGAGAATGTGTTCTCCTGCCGGGCTGTCCATCAGTCCCTCTCTTCCGTTGCTCTACATACATTTGATCTCCTCGTTTGAGTGTGACTATTGCACGTGAACGTGATCGTGACGCGCAGGTCTGAACGCCATCACTTACCCTGCCTTTCAGTTTCGACCGCGTCTTTGCAGTCGCCTATACTTATTTCTTCCCTTTCCAGTCAATATAACAAGAGTACATGTATGTCAAGGAATCTCCGCTACTATTGATACAGATGTGCAGCAGCAATTAAATCCAAATTGGCACGCGTAAATCCCAACGACACAAAATATATAGATGGTGACAAATGCCCAGAATTAAGATCGAGAAAATCAACGGTCCTTCTCTCTCCTTATACTTTGCGAGGTACTTGAAATCCTAAACCTGTTCCGAAACCCAGAGCGCGGCTTGTGCAGTCCCGGTTCATCTACTCCTGACACAATTTCTTCTTTCTCCTACAACTCAAGAAGAATCAGATTTATGATCAGAAGAAGTCGATCAGGCAATAACAAACCGGATTTTTCTTTCCGAGGTGAAAAAAACGCTTTTTGACTGGTACGGATGCGGATAATTTACCTTTCCCATTGCTCTTGTTATCTAGTGCATCAACAATAGCGATGGCTTTGGCCTGAGGGCTCGGCGGCACATACTCAGCACCTTCAGAACGTTTGGTGTTATCCAATGACTCGTCAAACCCGACTTGCGTCCCAGTTGACGATTCCCCAACATTCACAAGGACCCATCCCTGACCTTTTCCTGTATCGTGTGAATCTGTCCCAGTCCCAGTCACCACTCTAGAAGTCGCAGGCAATACGGGTGCTGGAGAGGTGTCCTTTATGAGGCCAATAAATGCTGCCTCACTTTTCCTGAGCGGTATGTCTGGCCGTGTGAGCTCAGGCGACGCAACGTGGGATGTGACTTCATGAATCAGTGGGGTTTTGTTGTTGCTGTGCGACACGCAATTGTTGTGTTGTACTTCTAACTTTGTCATGTCATCCGTATCCCCTCTTTGCTCCTCAATCGAAGTGGGTCGCAACTTACCAGATAACACTGGTGAGAATTTTCGACGGGATGTAGCCATTGTATCGACAAACTGTCCTTGGCTTTGTTGAGATGTTTCTATCCCCTGTATCGGGAGATGAAAACTAGTGTCGGTCGTATGAGAAGCAGCAGAGTCGGAAAACATCTCTGACCCAAGTAGTCCTCGATCCTGAAGCCCAACATGGGACATATTATGTGTTGAAGAGGTGGAAGATCGTGCGGAGTTAAAAGTCAACAGTGGCGGTGTTTTTTGACGACTAACCACTGGACGCAAACTCCGGGCATGAGTATGAGTAGGTGTTGGGGTTAATAAGTGTTGGGAAGAAGACAAAGATGTTTCCAGGACTCGAGCGGTTGACCGCTCGTTGGAGGGGGGAACTGTCTGAGGGGCTTCAAAACCATTCGTACCAATCCCGGTCATATCCTCAACATCGCTTGAAATCATACTTGGAAGATAAGCACGTAGCCCATCAGTTCCAGGCGGATCTGCTTCATGTACAACCGACACCGGCACTTGTGCGCGAGGGGCAGGTTTGCGAAGTAAAGCAGGACCAGTCGGCAGATATTCAGCACGATAACCATGAATGAGATTCCTTGGAACATTGCCCTGTCCAGTGGTCGCCTGGATTCTGTCGTTAGCTGTGGAGCTAGTAGATTCCGATAAGAGCCTTCGGTGCTGGGCAATGATTGTAGATGACCCATGATGCCCAGAAGTACGTGGAAAGTGTGCCCGGTTCATGTCCTCGTTAGATTCACCTCTCGTGGGTGGTGATGCCTTAGACTCATGAGGTATAACATCGTCAGACCCTGGACCGGTAAATACCCACAAATCTTTCACCCGAGAGCGGTTGGTCATCGACACGGACGATAGAAGAGTAAATTCATGTGAATCGAGAGACGTCAAAAGCGTGAGGATATGTCGAAGTGAATCTGTAGCAAAGGTATCTTGCTGGAACCCTAAGAAGCGTCAAGACATGGAAATTACTACAGAAAACTCTCACATTTGTAACCTTTGAGCTTGAATTCAAAAGAGTTATTGCCTACTTTCTTTTCTGAGACGACACCTCGTGGCCATGAGGCACGCACGGCTTGAAGGATTGCGGGAGTCAAATGGAGAGGTGGCGCAATCACGCGCATTCGTGTGGGAGACAAGAAGGAAAGGGCGAAAGGAGTTCGTCTGTATTTGAGCTTATCTGAAGTGATACTCATCGAGCTTTGTTGAAAAGGAGAAGTGGGTTCTGGAAGAGGAGTTGTCGAACGTGAGTTAGAAGAAGGAGAACTCAATGGCTTGGAGAATGCCATCGCAAGTCTATCGTCACTCTCTCTACCATAATCCAGACTGGAAAGATACGTGTATCCGCACTGATAGATGACGGCCAGTATATCGATCAAAAGCTTCTCTGCCCTTAGGCTCTTTGGGCTGGCCCATGGCTTGCCAGTGAGAACATATTCGCAAAAGTGTTGCTGTACATCTTCCCTAAAAACAGCTAAAGACGATGAGGTACCAAAGAGGGCGCGAAGAGCGATAGTGACGGAGGGTGGAAAGGAGTAGAGGCGAACGAGACTTGAGGCAGAGATGACGAGGATAGCAAAAGAGCTTGGGATAGTCTTCTGTTCATGTATAAACTCCTTCCTAGGAACGAAACCAGGATCCGAAGGAAGATTTTTAGGACTAGGTGACTGTTGTGGCATCGGTCTGGCTGAGGTTGCGGTCAAGGTCCAAAACTGTTATTGGAACACGTTGACGTCATGTGTTTACCACGTTGTACCACATGTCAAAGGTCCCTTGGTGGCGATGCACCCACTGGCACAGAAGCACATCCAAGTTCCTGGCATTCATGTCTGGCTCTGACTTCTATATTCAGTGACTTTCATTTTAAACTACACAACTTTGGACGTCCTTATACTTCGTCATGTATCTATCGTCGAATGTCGAGTATGTCCGGATCTGCGCCCCATGCGGACCGCCGGACCGGGTCACATAAAAGGCCAGCCCTTCGAATTCGTGTCGCATTTCGACATCTTTATCTCCGTTCGATTTCTCGGAATACCCCAGTAAATGGCGTCTGAATTATCCAAGTTAAATGTACTTATGTGTAAGTCTCCATCGTCTTCAATGAGCGATCTTTGATAAGTGATCCCATCTCAGGTGGTACTGTGAGCCTAGATTCTTTTCATGATTATGGTCCGCCGCTGATCATATTCAGGGAGAGTACACAACTGGATGGGTTGGGACAGGTGCATCAAAATCTGACAAAAAGGTGTGTAGCTACCTGGTATCGGACTGTTTCCGACTCTTACATTACACTTATATTCAGATCGGAGTACGTATGGCTTGCTGCTCCTTCTCGAGCTTCCTACAGTAACTCGCATGGAAGGTTGTTGGGCTCACCCTTTTCGATCTTCGACGTTTGGGCAAGGTGTGTAATGGTTCTAGCATTTGTTCAGGTTCCGTGGTCAATTCGTGAACTGCGTAGGTCGACAAGTTAGGTATGGTTGGCGTAAACGGAGGGAAATTTCCTGCTATCAGGCGTCATCTCGCCGAAAATATTGGCGGGGTTTACAAGGACATGGACCTTTCGTTTGAGTCCTTTTGTCTCATCCCATACCTTTGCTAACGCTGCCCAGGTTCGACGAGTATCCAAAGCAAGGCAATGTTGACCCAGAAGCGTGTGAGCTCGATCTCGTTTGGAGTACGTCTTTTAATCGTTACGACCACAGACAAGGTCGCCATCGACGAAATGCGACCCGGGGAGGCTGTTATCATTTTCACTCCCGATAGTGAGTACAGGGACTGGAATAATAATAATCCTGAAACGTTGGGTCACATCCATCTATAGATACACATTATGCCATTGCTCTTTACGCAATCACGCGCGGTCTGCATGTTCTTGTCACAAAGCCAGCAACTCAGCTGCTCTCTCATCACAACGATCTTATCGCGGCTGCAAGAAAACATAAAGTCGTTTGTTTCGTTGAACATCACAAACGGTAAGACCTTTAGCCACTCTAGATAACGGGTGTACTTGAACTTCTTGTCAGATTCGATCCTGTATACAGTGATGCGAAAGCGCGTGCAGTATCCCTCGGAGAATTCAATTATTTTAACGCATGGATGAGTCAACCCAAGAGCCAGCTCGAAACGTTCCGTGCATGGGCTGGCAAAGATTCTGACATCAGGTAGGTCATGCTCAACTGAGTCTCCTCCGTTGGAACCTGACTAGGCAGAGCAGCTACTACCTGTCCTCGCATCATATTGACATATGTTGCTGGATCCTCCAAGACATAGCTGTCCCGACTCGAGTTGTCGCTAGTGCGGCAACAGGAATCGCAACTAGCGAGCCTTATAATTGTGTCCCACAAACTGAAGACACGATAACCCTCCTCGTCGACTGGCAATCCATTAAAAGTACAAAGCACAAAGGTACAGCTGTTTATACGGCCAGTTGGACGGCACCTTTAAAAGCCGGAGTACATTCTGCGCAACACTGGTATTACATGGGAGAGAAAGTCAGTCTTGGCACTTGATTTCTATAGCGAATCAGCGTGACCTTCGGTTCACAGGGTGAAATATCGGTTGATCAGGCCCATCGTGGGTATGATGTGACTGTGGACGATACAGGGAAGACGTGGTACAATCCATTCTAGTGCGTACACATGATTCGCGTGTACCGCTGAAGCTGACGTTTCATACGATTCATACATGTAGCATGAAATATTCTCCTTCCGAGAGTGGGCATTTTGATGGCCAACGGGGTTATGGCTATGTTTCTATTGAGAAGTTCATCGACGCTGCTCGGAGCGTAAACGCAGGCCTAACTAAGCCTGACGAATATGACGCTCATGGGTTGCCCACTATCGCGAACACAGTCCTGACAACGGCTATCCTCAACGCTGGCCGTATAAGCTTGGATGAGAAGAGGGCTGTTGGGATCAAGAAAGATGGCGATACGTGGATTCTTGAGTAGGTCCTTCCATATGATGAGGCACCCGTCCTTCGGCCCTTTGTCGCTTTAGGAAAGGTGAAAGAACTGTATTATTGTATTGTATGCAGAAGTTTAAAGCGACTCGCTCGGAAGATCTCTTCGGTATAGTGTCGAGACTTCGCCAGAACTTGATCTCTTATGTAAAAGCGTAGTCACCAGAGATCAGAGAAGCGTGGTTCGTTGTTGCGTTATAAAGCTCCAACGAAGTCCATGGGTTGTGCATGAGTACATCACTATCACGAGATGACAGGTCAGAACCATGATCAAACATAAGCCCATTCATTACTGCGTATCGTTGAGGACGTAATGATGAAGGAACGTACGAGGAGCAAAAATCGCACAGGTTGAAATACCAATGAGTGGCTGGCTGAACACTGGATACACTTCTCAAATATCCTCAAATATCGGGGGTGGTCACGCCATTCTCAGAGGGACAAAACCGTTCAACTCGTTGAAGTTGTGGATGCAATTCGGTATGTTATGATAATTGTAACAAGTGGTGGCTGCGGAGTGCAAGTGAAGAAAGCCCTTCAGGCTCGAGACTGACAGGTATATGAGGTCGAGAAGGACATGTAAATGAAGGATAAAGGTAGTAATAATGTGCAGATGAAGGAAAAGAGCCCTTACGCAAGGATCACTGATAAGGGGAGGGACCAAAAAATGAGGCTGGCACGGGAGTTGCCAGATTGGTCCACAAGGGGGCGCGAGGCGATAAAAGTAAAAATAAAGTATACTGTAAAAATGAATTGCTGTCGGGTGTAATGATACTTGCAGAATGAAGAGGGAGGGGATGATGGTGGTGGATGATTGATTGCATAGAAAACAAAAGGAAGAATGAATGAATGTAAAGTCGCTGCGGGGTACTGTATATGACCGAGAAAGACGACGGGTCGGGACACGAGGCGATAGCTTCCTTCTTCAACAACATGAAGAAAACACGGTTGAACCTTGGAATAGGATGTACGCCTGCCATGATAGGATAGTGGTGAAGATGGGAGGGGGTGAAAAGGAAACGATTGCGAGGGAGATATGCATGGTGGATTGGATTGCAGAGGAAAAGAGATTGTAAGAGAATGTCGGTGCGACGTGTATTGGTATTACATTTTGCGAGTTTTGAGACTTGATATGACGAGACCGGGTACAGATGATGGACTGCTACGACACTAACGCAGCTCGGGGCGAGACATTATTGATGTTATGAAGCGCTGGACGACCAAATGCGACGAAGTCATGAGGAAGGAAATGGTCAGGTGTTTCGACACGATGCTTGCTGATCACCGGCTCAAACGTGGAAGACATGTTCTCTTTATCGTCAGATGAGTGCGAGGACGAGAAAGGGTCGCTCGAAAAAGCGGGAGTCGTCGGTGTAAGAGGCATGTCATCAGACAAGTCAGATACAGATGTCGAACAACTCGTCGGCGTGCTCAAGGTCGACGCTGAAGTCCGCTTGGGAGTGACAGGGAGGGCAGGTAGTGTATGCCGAACAAAATGACCACCCTGAAGGTAGTACTGGACGACGAACGTAGCCGCCTTCGAATAGAAAGCGTACGAATACTTTTTCACGAGGGTCTCTGAAAGATCATTAACATGTCGCGACAAGCGGACGTCCAAGTGTTCAACGACTTCCAATGACTCATCTGTCTCTTCCCAAGTTCGTCGAGATTTTCCGCACAGATACCGTGCAAGCGTCAGCGCCGCCAACGCGATAGTCGATGGCGTATATGAGATGAACTCGCGGTAGAACAGGGTAATTTCCATCAGGAATCGTGCGACGTGTTGAACTTTTGGCTCCTCGATGATTGACCCACAGCACATGAGCCTGAGCCAAGCTTCGGCAGTTGGGTGGCCAAGAGTCCATTGAATAGTTGAAAGAACGTGACCTTCCATTTGGATGAAAGCAGATTCTTCGTAGGTCTCACGGCAGATCTGAGCAAGGTCCTGAACAGTTGGAACACGCTCTTTGGCATCCTCGAACTTGGCCGCGATCCAGAGAGCAGCGCAGCCTACTAGCTGATAGTGTTTGATGTAGACGATACGCCGGGAGACGTAGCGGTCAACAATATTGAGGGTGAGGTACAAAGTCTCGGGACGCAGTCGAAAAGTAAAGTGGATCTCAACGAGGAAATCAACAAGGCAGGGCCGCATGTGCCACCGGATTTCAGGCTGTTGATCCATTGACTGGGCGGAAGACATGGTAAATCGCTAATATGAACGATCTAATTTAGCTAGTGAACCAAATTGAAGGAATGATATGAATCTGACCTCCATATCATGCATGTAATACTGAATCTCTTCACGATATTCCTCTTCGAGCAGAATTCCTTCTCTACGAAGCGCCATAATCTGAGCCTCGCGTTGGCGCTGCTGCAGGATAGCGGCTTTTGTAGAGCGAGGAGTTCGACGTGTAGGACCATTGAGAGGACCGTTATAAGAGACAAGGGGGGATTTGTGGGGTTTCGAAACGCCGTGGGGAGAGGGGCGCTTCTTAGGATAGATGAGGGAGTTACGGGAGTGTCTGAGCGCGGCAGTGGATACGTCTTTCATATCGGGAGAGTTTGAGTCGAGCGAGCAAACGATCGATTGGGAGCTAAAAGGAAAACAAGGATGAGAAACAGGAACGGGCGTGGCGCATGGAGGAGGCATGACACGAAAGGACTAGGGCGGGGAGACGCAGGACGCTAAAAGACCAGAAACAGCTACCCAAACAAGTCACGAGATAAGGTTCAGAAAAATGACAACAGTACATATGCGGTCACAAACAAGCATGCCAACGAAAAGAAAAAAAAGACAAGTAGCAAGGAAAAATAAGGACAGGGAACTCACGGATGGCGGTGGGGCTAAGGTGCATGCGACGACGAGCGATATTGATGCCGGGATGTGGGAGAACACACTCTGTAGTAGAAAGGAGAGGAAGTCGTCAGCGTTGATGGTCGTGAGCTGCGCAAAGCAGAGATGCAAGAGAGAGACTTCAAGAGGTCGAAGTGCAAGACGACGACATTGACTGAGGAGAGAAGAGGACAAAGCGGAATATAAAAAGTGCGATCCAAATGGGGACTGCCGGGTCAGGCCACCCATCAATGCTGTTTGTCACGGCGTCACGTATTCTCATGTCAATGGTCCACTTCCCACGACTCCACGTTTCGCGACGAGCTCAGAATGACGTAACTTACCAGGACAGCAGTGGTCAACTTGCTGTTCACTCACTGGGAAGGGAATTGCGAGCTGTCCGGGAGTCAGCATCACCAAGTAATGTATTAAAGACATCACGCACATGAAACAAACGATTGTCAGTTTTGAGGCAAAGACGGCGGGACTATTAAAGGCGAATTACTTTGAGAGCGAATGGATACCAAAAGAGTGACTGTGGTGAGGAGACGGGCTGATGACTATCGCCACGACGTTGAACGGAGCGCTCGAATCAAATCGAGTGTGTCCGGCTGTGAGCTGGTGAGCAGAGGGGATGAAGCCTCAGGCTCGTCGAGAGGAGAAACAAGAAAGAAACAAAGGTAGTGCCGAGTTTTCCAACACGGCTTTTCAAGGCGGACGACAACGGGCGATGAATTCAAGGCGTGTTTCGCTTAGGCCGCTTTTACAATCCAGGTTCAGGTAGTCCCTATTTTTGATTCCACCCCACGTTTCTTGCCTGCAGGCAGCTCTTGTCAAGAATCTGTCCAGGTTATGTAAGCGTTCCTTCTCTTCGGTTTCCATACGAGCTGCAGTCAAATTCACTCGATTTTCCTTCCCTCCATTCATTCGTGGTCCAGTCCTCTTGTTCCCTTTCTTCCAATATCGGTCACCCACTAATGCTTTAACTAGACTCCATTTTCTCTACTACCTTTCCATCAGTACATTTCTTCTCGACCCATCTGATGATATGATTCGTGTGTTAACCGATCTTCTCACGTGAACACCTTATCCCAGTGTGTTCCCATAAGTACAGTATAAACAACTGGTGACGAGTACATGCATGTCTGCGTCTAATGAGCGAGCGATGTGTACGTGTACATGCATCACTAATCGTTCAATAAATTACCAAACGTTCCTCCGGATATGCATAGGATTCTCGTAAAGGTTATATACGTGAAAAATAAACATCACAAAACACCATGTGAATCAAGCGCACATCGATCTACCTTTGTTCGTTCGCTTGCAAGCAGGCACACAGGTACAGCGCCGGCGGTGGGTGAGGCGCGTAACGAGCTTGAAGTGGTTCGTGTTGTCTACTTATGATGAGAATGACTTGTGTGGACAGATACTTCACATGATCCTAAGTGATGACTTTTGAAGTACGGGATGATATATCGATGATACCTCATGCAGATCTCGACAAGCAGAAGAAAAGGCATCGAAAAACTTTGAATGGTCAACAGGGTATGCCTGTTTGAGTCATCACGTCTTTTGCAAGGGCTTCGAGGACAATGCAATCGGTAAGGGATCAGCCTTTGTTAGCCGTTCTTTACTTGGCCACGGCAGACCGCGGCTGCACAAAACTGGAAATATGAAAGCATTCAAGTCGTCTATGCAAGGACAACGTTAAGGGCCTGTTCGAGCCTTTGGGTGAGTCAAATCCCTGTCAGTGGCCAATGTAGATACGTAAGAGTATTAACAACCTTTGAATGAGGTGACCTCGAAAGCCAGCACTTAGGGGGGCGAGGTCTCAGTGACATTCGAATACCTTACTCAGGAATGTTACCGGTATCGGATCTAGATACGGATACTGCAAATGGAAAGCATGGTCCGAGGGATGGGAGAGCTTTGTCAAATCACCGGCTTTATGGACCTTGCTCATAATTAAAAAACTTGCAGACTAAAATGCTGTTTGCGTAGATAGGTGTGTCAATTTACGGCGGGTTGCCACCTTTGGCTTCAGCCACGGATAAATACTTGATTGCAGGTCGATGATACGACCGCATGGCAAAGATGTCTTTACTTCTGTCGAATTTCTCGCGATTTACAAGAAAACTTGCAAAATAAACGTTTTGGAATGCAAATTTTGACATCGTTTTGAATGGAAGTATCCAGGGGAGCAACAGCCGAGACGTGTGCAAATCGGTGCCACGAAGAGCATGCGCAATTGATGAATGTATGAAAGCCTGCACATACGAGGAACACAAATTATGAAGGTAAAATTAATATCAATTCGGCAGCAGCACTGTCACTCGCATGTCAATCGGAATGTCTTGGAGAAGCAGAACAAAATATCAAAATGAAAGAACATCCAAATTATTACAAGAGACCCTACTCTCGCGGGGCACCGCCCATGAGGAGCGACATAAGGTCGTGAGCTGGTTGTGAGGAGTTGGGTACGTGATGCTGCATGTGGGGCGGGAGGAGATGGCTCATCATCGGGGGAGGTAATTGCTGCTGTTGCTGTAATTGCTGCTGGCGCATTGCAAGAAGCGGAGGCATCTGTCCACCAGAAGCCTGTTGACCTGAGAAGAAAACTCCAGCATTCCGCATTCCACTAGCGCCACCCAAACCTAATAATTGGTTCTGACCTGGAGTACGCGGATCGATGTTATTTGGAAGCCCGGCCATGGAGAGACTGGCACCTTGACTCTGTGGTTGATGAGGCCCTCGAACTGGTAGACTGTTCCCATATCCAACATTACCTCCTGGCGGAAAGTTATTGAAAGGTTGCTGTTGGTTGGAACCGCTCAGATGCAGAGCACCGGGTAACCCATTTGGCATACCCGGTATTCCGAGTAAATGTGAAGGCTCGTGAGGCGGTCGTCCGCCGAGATTAGCAAGCCCAGGAGGAAGACGCTGTTGTGATGATGGGACATGATTTTGCTGTTGTGTAAGTGGCGACGGAGCACCGCGATATTGATTTGCTTGCAAAGGCACTCCCGAACTTCGATTTGCCTGCTGACTATACAAGGACGGCGGACCACCGGAATACAGTTGTTCAAAGTTGCGTTGTTGCTGATGTGAATACCGCTGTTGGACATTAAAGGGTACGTCGTCAATAGTATCTGAGAATATCGGAGGATTATCGCGATTACGAGGGGCGGCTCGCAAGCCCGGTACCATACCATCCGGAACAAAGTTTCGATCATCAACACGACTCTCATACAAGGATTCGAGGCGACTGGTATGAATCTGTTGTTGCTGCTGGAGAAGGTGAGTGTTGTTCTGAGGTTGTAGACCGAATCCTCCGTTATTGGACAAGGGAACGAGATTTGGAAGGAGAGGAGCACCCCGTGGCGCCTAAAGAATTAATGAGGTTAGAATGGCATGGCAATCATTATCCAAAAGAGTTGCTGACCTGAGCCGAGCTACTGAGCATTGCATATATTTCGTCCATAGCACGAGGATCGGGTAAGTTCCCTTGGTTTGTGTTCAGATTGGTGTTATAACCATGTTCCGCCCTTTGGGAACCAGGCCCAGGAGACGAAGATACGAGATTAGCCGGAGCCTTTGATATTAGAGGTAGGCCCTCTCGTCCCTTCGTGTCAAAAAACTTGGCAAATCTGCTGCCCTTGTTTGCAGAGTATCCATTGCTGTTCTCTTGCGACGTAGGATCGGAAAATTGAGGGTGTTCAGTTGGAGGAGTATATGTAGAACGCTCTGTCGTTGATCGACGATTGGCATCGGGGGAGATAGCGAGGCTACTGAAATCTTCTAAGCCATGGGAACGACTTTGGTCCTCGAAAGGCGAGAACCCAGGTAAGGGTCGAAGAGTTTCAGGTTTGGAGATCGGCATAGAAAACTCTGTTTGTTGAAGTCCAAAATTGGGTGAGGTACTTGGCGGGGTTTCTATTGCGTCTTAGTAAAAGAATGAATCCATCCAGCAAATATACTCACCGTTTATGACGACATTGGAAGTGATGTTTTGCGACTTAGGGGCAGTTCGAGCAAAAGCTAATAAACGGGATCCTGCTGGAGGATTGAACTGAGAGATAGCATTTCGAGATTGGTCGGTATTCTGATGGGTTTGGTGAGTGAAGTCCTGGATCGGCGGGGTATTAGTGGTATTTGATACGTCGAGGGGAGGCTTGTTAATATCGGAAGGCATTTGGAGACCAAGCAAGGGCGAAGCGTCTTTAGCATTAAGGAACGATAGTAATGTAGGAGCAGCTGTCTCCGGACGTGCTTCAGATGGAGGAGACGTCTGAATGGAAGGAGTAGGTGTGGTCCCATTTGAGAGGGTGGATCCACCGAGGTTTTCATGGTGCGTCGTATGGGTCTTCGAAGGCAGTGGAGGGTGGTCTTGAACAATAGTCATTGTCCCGGTGGAGTATTCAGTCCCAGATTGAGATACATCTTCAACAGTATCAATCTTCTTCTTTTCCTCCTCTTTCTTCATGAGCAGTCGGAAAATTTGTATTTCATCGAGAGCAGTCCCATTGCTATCCAAGTTCTGGGCCGATTCCTGTGTCGTGCTCGTCTTCCCTTTAGCCGACTTTACGTCGACTTTGTCCTTCATCTCCTTCTCCTTCCTTTCTTTTTTCCACGCTTGAATGCCGTCGAGTTCTCCATCTCCTGCTTTACCGCCCAGAATTCCTCCACTGAACGAGGACGGAACATAAGTATCCATCCAAGCCGGTTCCTTCTCTTTCTCTCGATCTCTGTCTCTTCGGTCATCTCGATCCTTGACTTCGTCGACAGGCTTTCTATCACGTCCAATAGGACGCTTCGCCCGACCCTCACGTTCTTCGACTGCCACCCAGCGGCGGTCTGCAGGATCCAATACTGCATTATTATCCCGGAGCCGCCTAGCAGCGAGTCGCTCATCCCGCTTGCCATCATCTCTCCATCTCCGAGGATCGTCGTCATGCTCGCGCTCGGGCTCGCGCTCACGATCCCGTCGGGACGGAGAGAATTCTCTTCGAGACTTTGAAGAGTCACGAACGCGAGACTTACCCTGCTCATCCCGATCTCTCCGAGTGATGTCAGTTCCTGATCAAAATTAGTCGAGAAAGGATGTATGGTCTAGTTACTCACGTTCCTCGCGAGTGGAGCGCGCATCTAACCCTTATTCGCATCTTAAATATGACTTCAGAAGAATGGTAACACGCATACCTTTTCTCCAATCTTCACTAGCCTCTCCCGCCTTTTTCTTGTTGATATCTCGAGCATCGCGCCGAGAGCTAGGAACTAGGTGAGATTGACCAACGCTTCTATTACTTGGACCAGCACTGAGATGAGGAGCCAGATCTCTGTCCTTATTTCTAGAGCTTAAAGGAAGAGCAAGTCTGTCGCGGTCATACTTATCCGAGAGCTGAGGGAAACGAAAGAAGGTTCAGTGAGGAACTATACTGCAGCGAAACACACACGTGTCTAAGCCTTTCGTGCCCATCCTTGTCCCGAACATCCCTTTCGCGATCTTTGTCTGCATCTCGGTCTCGATCCTTCTCTCGGTCACGATCACTACCTCGCAGGGACTGATGTTTGAAATTCCCCATCTGCGACGGTTGAGAAAGAGTTGGTCGAAAGGTAGAGCGTGAGGACATCTCTGTGTTGATGGTTGAGTCAGATTTAGAGATAGACAAGAAATTTCTTGCCTCCATCCTCTATATCGCGCCTAAACCTAGATGATGCGATTTTATACCAAGTTAGATGCTACCAAATGATAACAGTCGACATACGCACCGTCTTTCCCTTGCACTTCCGGGTATTGTAGATTCCAACTCTTTCTTTGCGAGATTTTGTTCGTTCTCGACTCTGTAACATCCGAGTGAGTTGGCTAATACTGAGAATTGAACGGCGACCTCACCCAAACCAATCCCTCAGTTCTGGCATCCCTGGCGGAAGCTGAACTAAAGGGGATTTTGATAGAAAGAGAATTTGACGTCGAGAATATATTCTCATGGGAGGTTCCGGGGCAGTGTTTTTTTCTGGACTTGGGGGAGGTTCGGTCTGAACTGCCGCGCCGCGGACAGAGACGTCCTCGGGAGATGTAAGTAGCTCCTCAACCGCATTTGAGCTCGTCGTAGTGTTTGATTCGAGTGCTGTCATAAGGTGAGAGCGAAGATAGTCGTGGAGGGAAGATACGCTTCGGGACTTGAATTATTCAATTTGTTTGCCCCTCGGACGAGACCTTTTAGTCCTGGTAATGATCCCTGCCTCAAAGCTCACTCTGGAACATTTTATTCTCGAGAAAAAGGTTCTCAACTTCTACCGCTATGTTATTCGTGCTTCGCGAGGTAGACCTGCAAGCAATGTGATGAAATTCGCTGACTTTTTGCCAAGTCATTCCGGACCCCGTGACTAGACGAGAAACGATAGCCTGGATTCGAGGTGAATTCGAACGCAACAGGCATTTGACCGATGCAGTACGCCCCATCCTCTTCATCAAATGATTTTGGATGGAGTAGGATTTTCTAGAGGCTCATTGAAGACAAACTCAACGTCACCCGACGAGAGATAAAACAGATCTTGCGATCTTAACCACCAATACTTTTGGTGGTAAACCTCTCCTGACCGCACACTTTCAGAGTGACTACTTACATCGCTATATCACCTGTCGATTCATACGTCTTCCGGATTGTTGTTCTTCTCCCTCGGTACTGCACATGTTTGGCCAGCATCTATCTCTTATCACTTTTCATCAGGTGCAGTGGCTCATGCCCGTGAAGCCGTTCTGGGGCCTTCTTGGGCGTCAAGGCTTGTTATTAAAAGCAGAATGTTTGCTTGAGCGCTTCCTAACCCATCGAAGTCAAACTCAATGTCACCCTGGCGTTTCGCAGTCAACCTCTTCTGACCGTGTACTTTCGGAGTGACTAACTACTTGCATCATTGTATTACCTGTCGATCCATAAGCCTTCCGGATCGTTGTGCTACTCCCTCGGTACTGCACGTGTTCGGCCAGCATCTCTTATCACTTTTCATCAGGTGTAGTGGCTCATGCCGGTCAAGCCGCACTGGGGCCTTCTTGGGCGTCAAGAATTGCTATAAAATGTCGAACGTTTGCTTTAGCGCTTCCTAACCACATCTTCTCATTCCACCTTCGAGCCATGGAAATCTTTATGCGTAACATTAGTTTCAATGCTACGCAAAACTCCCTAACGAATGAGCTGAGGAGGATACTTCACGGCCAACAGTACTCTTCTTCGACACCGATTAATTTTCACGTTTATCTTTTCAAAGATAAGAAAGGACATCATAAGCATTCTGGTTGCGGCACGTTGACTTTGCCCAGTGAACAGGTTGGGCGTAAATTCCTCGACGAGTTCGGAGATAACCTGGCCAGCACTGCTTCTTTTACGATTGGAGGCAGACGAGTTGGGTTCACCCAGAGTCGTCGGCCGGCTCGACCCGACATTGTGGAAAGCATTATCCGGAGTCCTTACGTGAATCCTGCTGCTCTTGAAGAGCAAGGCAGGATAGAGCGTGTCTTTCGTGAGAAAAAGGTTTCGATCAGGACCTTGCAGTTTGGGTGGGAATGCA
The DNA here is from genome assembly GCA_018857265.1 of Termitomyces sp. T32_za158. Taxonomy (NCBI): domain Eukaryota; kingdom Fungi; phylum Basidiomycota; class Agaricomycetes; order Agaricales; family Lyophyllaceae; genus Termitomyces; species Termitomyces sp. T32_za158. The sequence goes on along the minus strand of JABAJZ010013660.1, from coordinate 6,628 downwards.
GGGATTCTACCTTCTCGGTCGAGTGGGAGTACTCGCCCACAAGTTGCCATATTTTTTTCAATGACGAACGAAGGGAACTGAGGTTCAAACTGTCTCAAGCAGGCGATGCCATTTTAGCTATAGCAATGCGATTCAGTAACCTCAAGACTAAATCTGTTCACATGTCCTATTCTGGGGAACCAGTAATTTTCTTGACACTAGAAACCCCGCCAACTTTCGAATCCGAACCCCTTGTAGACGACAAACCTCGTATTCGTCTCTCTTGTCTACCATTACCAGAACATGCACGTCTCGTACCTTATACTTCCCTTGCGCTGCGTTGTGTCTGCCAATCTTCGAAAGATCTACAGACATTTCTTCAGCTTTGTAAAGAAGCGAAAATCCATCACATCAATGATATGGAATGCCTGGTTGAGCGCCGTCATCTATTTGCTCCTTGTGTTGCGGAAAAATTAGAACGCGAGCTACAAATTCTAGACTGGTGCATTGCTTTCCAGATCGAATCGCTTTTGAGGAACTTGTCAGTCGATATGACTGAAATGCTCTCTCTCATGCCCTATATAGCGGACCTCACAAAGGCAAAGGGCACAAGACATACAGCAGCAATGCTAGCTCAGTTTGGACAAGAAGCCATCAAGTTATGGTATGACTCTAATGAAGAGTCAGAGAGCATTTCAGAGTGCTTTCTCCGGGTTCAGAAGGACTTGGAGGTTCACCCACAGTCGTTGACTCTTCAGTCTACCGATCCTAGTCTATTTGAGGCCTATCATATCGAAGTCACTCCAACCACCATGCGATTGAGTGGACCTCATTTAGAAAGGTCTAACAGGATTATTCGTAGATATCACCCTGATGATCACGAATCATTCCTGCGAGTCAGTTTTGTTGATGAAGGTCGATTGCATTATCGATTTGACCGGGACGTAGATGGACAGGAGTTTATCAAGACTCGTGTTGGTCCAATTTTATTACGAGGCTTGCTTATTGCTGGAAGGAAATTCGAATTCCTTGCCTATTCCCAATCAGCGTTAAAGGAACACGCAGTATGGCGAGTATTCATTGAGTTTGTGCAATCGCATACATTTACGAGAGTTACTCTAGGTTCGTCAAGCCATTCTGCGACTCTGAACATGGTTATGTTGATGCACGTAATATTATCGAGAGCATAGGTTCTTTTGATAATCTCCCCTTCGATGAACAACTCATGTTCTGTCCCGCGAGATATGGGGCACGAATCTCTCAGGCTTTCACAGCAACGGACGTATCAGTCACTATCCACCCTGAAGAAGTTCTTAGAACTGAAGATATCAATACAGAGAAAGGGAATTATTGCTTCACGGATGGCGTTGGAACAATATCCAGAGACCTTGCCATAGAAGTTTCAACAAAGCTAAGATCCAATCGTCAACGTGGGCGTCGTAAGAGAGGTTATGCTCGGGCGCTACAAGTCCGTTTTCAAGGATCAAAGGGCATGCTCAGTGTTGATCATACCCTAGGTGGTCGTGCGATCTGTCTCCGGCCATCTATGGTGAAATTTGAAGACACTTCTCTCGAAATTGAAGTTGCACGAGCTTTCGACAAACCAGGTCCCTATTTTCTCAATCGTCCCCTAATCATGCTTCTCGAAAATCTCGGAGTCAAATATGAGGTCTTCAAGGACTTCCAAGATCAAGCTGTGGACCAAGCAGAACAGTCGACGCAGTCACTTGAACAAGCCGCATGGTTGCTAGAAATCTATGGCCTGGGTTCTTCTTATCGACTTACGTCGGTGATGTTGGCTTTAGCCAAATTAAATGTGACCGACCGCCTAAATAACCGGTTTTATCGACAAATGATAGACTGTGCGATTCACCATGTCTTGCGTCTTCTCAAAAACCACGCTCGTATACCTATTCCAGACGCATGGACATTAGTAGGTGTCGCTGATGTCCATAAGTTCCTCCAAGAGGGTGAAATCTTTGCTTGTATTAAACCACTTGAAGGTCCCATCATCTATCTTGAAGGGCCTGTGATAATTTCCCGTTCTCCGACTATCCACCCAGGTGACGTCCAGATTGCGCATGCTATCGGAATGCCTCCAGAAGATTCGTGTTTTGCTCAAGAACCGTTATACAATACTGTTGTCTTCAGTGTGCTAGGTATTATAGTAGTCTTTTATTCCATTGCCTCTCGTCTAAGGTCTCATTATCGCATTTAGGCTCGCGGCCAATGCCTTCATGCCTGGCAGTCGTCAAAACCTGGTGAACAGATACAAACCAGCTCATACCGGAGAAACATTTTGCTGATATACCGATCCTTGTTCACAGGCTTCTTATTTTTTCCCTTGGGTACCTCAGTCCACATCTGAATTGCAACGTTAGCACGCTACAGAGCAAACCGATGCAAACGTTGTGTATCTGACCTCCTTGACGTTTTCGAGGACCTTGATCAAGCATTTAGCTTGACTCAGTCCAGTACGACACGACTTACCATATTGCTATGTCGGTCGAATGCTTTCACACGAGCGAGGAGCTTCTTGTTGTTTCGTAGCGAGATGAGGACCTGTGCATGATTTCGAACGGCCTGTTGCAGAACAGACAATGGCCCTTGAGAGATCTCATGCTCTTCTAACTGACGGAGTTGCGCTTCATCCAATTCAGATTTTGGTATATGGACGTATTGGCTAATACACCGATACGTGGAAATGACTTCAACCGGTAGGAAAGACGACTCACCTCATTGTTCTTGTGCAAGTTGAGATCGGTTGTTTGGCGACTACAAACAAAAACTTTTTGGTTCCGTCATCTTTGCGAGTTTTTCCACTTTAACGCTATGGGCCGCCTAAAACAAAAGGGAAAGGCAGGGGCAGCAAAGGCTTATGTTACCCGCTCTGCTGCTGTCAAAAAGCTCCAATGTTCACTCGCTGATTTCCGCCGATTGTGCATCCTGAAGGGTCGGTTTGTATACGATTTACAGATCAAGCCTATTGACTCCCAATCCAGGTATCTTCCCTCGTGAGCCGCGCAGCAGAAAAAAAGCAAATAAGGGATCATCAGCGCCCACGTCATTCTACTACGCCAAAGACATTGCATACCTTGCTCACGAGCCAGTACTCAACAAGCTGCGAGAACATAAAGCCTTTGCCAAGAAACTTTCTCGTGCGTTGGGTCGTGGTGAATGGAGCAGTGCAAAGTCTCTGGAGAAAAACAAACCTGTTTATCGGCTGGATCACATCATAAAGGAGAGGTGAGTACTCTCTCACGTCTCCTAGTTCTCGGTGCCTATTTGCTTTAGATACCCCACTTTTATTGACGCTGTACGAGACATAGACGACGCATTGTGCATGGTCTTCTTATTTGCCTCTCTACCGTCAAATTCTCGTGTGCCGCCCGAACTG
>JABAJZ010013659.1:12508-37100 GCA_018857265.1 Termitomyces sp. T32_za158 | reverse complement strand
GGTTGGCGTATCAAGATGAACGGAAAAGAATAGCATCGCTGTGTCGGAATAAAGAACAATTAATCATGAAGGGAGTCGACGCTGAGAATCTGAAGGCAAAGAAGCAGTATTTGTTTCTGCTAAAATTGCCGAAAGTTCTGGCGACTGCGTATCCATGGCAGAATCAATCATTGCCTGTACTTCTTCCTCGTCACTACTCTGGTCGTCATCCATACCTACGTCACCGTCTCCTGTTTCCTTTCGCTCATCTCTGCCACTTGCACCCTCATTCTCGTCTTCATCCATTTGGTCCTCCGCAGCGTGTGGATGAACTCTCGGATCCCACTCGAGCTCTTCTGGTTCCTCGACTTCAACCTCTACTCGTGCTCGCCAATCAAAGCGCTCCCTCAGCATTATCACAGCCCTGACAGCCCGCTCGACACGACGATCGTGAGCCTCGCGGATTTCCTCACACTCTGCAATCACATCGGAATACTCGACTGGCTTTTTGATGACGCCAAATGGGGCAGATTTTGTCGGAGGTTGAGGGGCGAGGACACCGAGAGATCCTTTGGTGACCATATGTTCTGCAAGTCGACGTACTGTGTCGCTTTCCACACGAAGCACATCGGTGGTCTGTTGATTGCGCAACAAGGGGATGACTTCGCCATCAAGTTGTGCATCAGATAGGGGCGAAGAGGGGTGAAGAGCCACACGTTCGAGAGGGCTGGAGAACGGCACTGGGCGTGAGCTTTGAGATGCTGCACCTGCAGATAGTGTACCAGATAAACCCATAGAAAGAGAATGCGTTTGTGAAAGCAGGATATTGTATTTGGTGAGGATGTCTGGCCAGGCGGGCATGGCTGCCATGTGCCCGGCCTCAACAGTACGCTGCAAACTCTGTATAGAGTCAATGATCTGGCTGGACTTAAACCGCAAAGACTCTAGATGCGATATTGGAAGTCCAGACGTTGTCAGTGGTGCAGACGAAGAGGATGTCATCTTCGATTGAAAAACGTCTGCAGAAGGAACGGAACTGAAATAAGGGACGCGTTTTGCGGTTTTGTGGAGATTTGATTAGCCCATAAATCCGTAATGTCGAACTTTGTGACGGTCACACAGGTGTTACCAGTGTTGCAACCACCTCGCGAACTTCTCATTTCCAAAATTTCTTTGTCATGTTCGCTCTTGTCTCTCTGCGTATTCCCGCTGGTCGCGTCTCTACGGCTTCCATGCTCACTCGCCGAGCAGGGGTTAGTTTTAGATGGGTTTCCCACACACTGACGCGTTCATTCATCACGAGTGTCGTACGCGCTGAGTCTGCCAGTGATAAGCCAAACACTACTACAAAGACCAAGGAATCAGCTCCAAAGAAGAAAAGTACGGAGAAAACTGCGGGGGCGAAGACAAAGGTGAAGAAGGCTGTCAAAAAGCCGGCGAAAAAAACCACACGTATGTGATTACACTACACGTTTTTGCCATCCATACCCATGTTGCAATCGTTTTAGCCGTGAAAGGCGCGTTAAAATTACTTTCTGGGATCGCGTCGTTCTAACTTACACTGCAGTTGTGATTCCTCCGAGTGTTCAAATCCCTCGACGCGGCCCAAGTCCTTACATGTACTTCATGACAAAGGTTTTCAAGCCTGAGCTCCCCCAAAACAAAGAAAATTTCGTAGCGAACTCCAGGGCTTGTGCTGAAGCGTGGAAATCCTTGTCGGAAGACGAGAGGCAGGTAGGCTATTCGTTAACATATCCCTTCGTGGAGTGTTCACTCACTGTTTCATAGAAATGCACTGAATTGAGCAAAGAAATTTCTGCCAAGATCTCTCAGGAACGTCAGGACTATATTAATGCTCTGGACCCGAAAATCGTCCGGGAATTGAACCGTCGTAGAGTCGCGAAGGGAAAATATAAAATTCATCAAAAGCTTCCGTACCCGGTCAATGGTTACGTCCTGTGAGTTTATCTTCCGTTTGACTTCCTCATCTCAGTCATAACCTTTTGTTGGACGTAGGTGGATCCAGGAATACACTTCATTGCATCCTGAGCTATTCAAAGAAAGACTACCTCTGTCCCGTTATGCCGAAATTTGGAAGGGTGTGAGCGACGAGGAGAAGCAGGTGAAGGATTATACATTTGCTGGTCACCAATAGCTGATGCTCAAGGTGTCTAGACTTATCGCGATCGATACAAGGTCATGAAAGCGGAAGCTCAAAAGAATGTTGAAAAGCAAGCATGAAATCCAGGTCTGTTAGCGCGTTGCTTTTGAGGACTGCATGGCTTTAATTATAGTCTCAATTACACGACTCTTACCTTCCGTTAATTTTTTTTCTTTCTCTACTCGTAATATGTTTGTTCGGTTCCGTCAATCCTAGTTTACGTGCGTAGTTAACAGTTTGAAATCGCATTCTTCGATCATTGCACCACCATTGAGTATCATAAGCCCATCTCCTTACTATTTTTGAGTGCTTTGTACTCTGTATGTGCTTTTACATAATAACGTTTTGCTCATACTGTTGGTCATTGATTTTCAGAGCTGAAGGTGGGTTTAAATTCATATCAACGCACTCTAACGCTGCGTCGGTCGCGATTTTGTTGTGGCGTAAACACCGAAGTGTTGAGACGTTGGATCCGTTCGGAAGACCATCCAACTCTAGCAGGAAGACTTGTCTGTTCTGGATCCTGAGAATGACGCAGACCAAAATTATGGATAGTGGGCGCCACGATCAGGATGCGACATCGTGCAATATGTCGCCAATGGGTTTATGATGACAATTTGATTACAAGTCAAGTCAGGGTTAGGATCGTAGATGTGTTTGACCGAAGGCCATCTGAACTCGGGGTCGTCAGAAAACCGAGAGCGGCGTGCGACTCGGATATTCTACAGAAGCCTTTCGTCTAATACATGGTAATAAAAAAGGATAAGTAATACGGCTGAAGCCTAAGAGAGAGAGAAATGAGTGGGAGCCTGCGAGGTATGATAGTTTTCTGTCTCGTCGAGCGGTCAAAAAAGAATCTATATCGGGGACTCAGCTAGTACTGGACTTCCGTGTCACCTTCGTTAATCACCTAGCAAGCTGTCGCGCGACCTCATAATGCGAGCTATGCAGTAAGTAATAATTTTACATTCTGACTCCAGTGCTTCTCTTTTTGGTGAGCATGAAAACGGCCAAGTTCATCGTTCTCAGTACTTCTTTCCATTTCTGCGAGCGAAAAAGTGAACCTTACCTTCGTCTACCGTAATTTAAAGTTTCTTTGGAAACGACTTCTTATCACTATCCCGCGTCGGAAAGAGCCCGCACACGCAAAGTAGGATGTTATGTAATCATTCCTCAGAAATAACACCGAGTTGCTTTCCACACCCGTCTGACTTGTTTTCACCACACTAGGAAAGCAAAAGTCATGTCATCTTCTTTACAGAAGGATTTGTCAGAGATAACACAAACTTGAGCACCTTTTGCTGTTACATTTATAAATTAGACGCTTCTACATACCGTCATACCGCGACAAGGAACCATAAATCGGTCCTGATTCGGATCGACCTCAATCCCGAAGCAACCACTATAAAATAACTTTTTTTTCTCAGAGTTCCATGTTTCCCAACCATGCATCTGAGGGCGTCCTTGGTCTTCGTGTCCATCGTTGCACTTCTCCTCCCCCCTGCCACTGCCAACAAATTGTTTCGCGGCGGCAGCAAGGGCGCTGCAAAATCTGACGCGCAGAGTGATGTGATCACCGGACGTCAGTTCCGCGTCAAGCGCGACATTGGCGATAGTTGTGTTTCTATGTCTGGGGAGGAGTTTGCAGAGAGGTTTAACCTGATACCTGATCCTGCGTTCAAAAAGTTGACTTTAGACACCTGCAAAAAAGTGAGCTCGATTGAAATGTGATGACCTTTGTCCTTACATCACATTTGTCCCAACAGGATATTGAAACATGGCTTGCGAATGATGCCAATGGTCAAACCCTCACAAGCTTAATCGGAACCGATGCCGCTAGAACGGGTCTCCACACTTTGGTATGCTCTGTCTTTTCGCTTCCAGAGGATTCCGACTGACGGAGTTTTCAAGTTTTCTGGCGTAAGTTCGCAAGTTCATCTTTGCCCCGTCTTCTGAATCTTCTACTCTCGCAGACCCCGACGATTGTAAAGCGTCAATCGCCTTCCCATGTTGTCAAGCGCCAGGAACCTTCAATGAAGGCAGGCATACAGGCAAATATCCGACGCCGTAGTCTACCCATTATTACCTTGGCCCAAGCACAGCAGACGTGCAAGATCAACGAATCTGTTTGTGGTATAGCAGGTCATGAGGATGACGCACGGGCATTCGAATGTATTAATACCCGGACTTCTCTTGATCACTGTATGTTTCCGGACCAACGGTGCTCAAAGTGGACTAATCAGTTGTCCTAGGTGGCGGTTGTGTCGTTCCTCACCCCTTCTACGAGCCTTATCGTATGCCTTCGAAAGGCGTGGACTGCGGCCGTCTTCCTCATGTCATATCTGCGCAATGCAAACAGTCCACATGTATCATTGCGCAATGCAAGGAGGGATATGAGCTAAGCGATGACAAAATCAAATGTGTTCCTGTCACTGTACCCATATAGTGAATCACACGTTATTCCGTAGACTTGGACTTTTCGTATTTGACTTTTTTGCTTTTTGGGTCCACATCCTTTAAAAGTATGTGTAGAGATGTGACGCCAATCGTAGACAGGTTCTTTAACTTATGAAGTTATTTTTGGTCTTCTTGAATCCTTTAAAGACCCACAAAAACGTCAACGAATCATAGACGGCGTACGTAGTTGAGAGTAGACTCAAATGTGGTGAGGATAGCCATAGTCTGGTACACTGCCTGTGATAAATCGGATTCCAAGAAGTGTGGCGCGACTTCGTCTGGACGGCTGATGCAGTCATTGCCAGATGGGCGGGCACTGCGGGTCCGAAATTAGCGCTTTAGGAAGACGTGTTTCCGTTTTGGGAAAAGGTGCGACGCGACTTGAAGCTCGTAAGAATCGAAACTCCGAAGAGATTGGGTATATAGACCTCGTCGCGACGAAACGCACTCTCTGGCTTCCTCTTTCTTCCCACCGCCATCGAGCAATGCGCCTCGGCCCCACGCTCTTTGCCTCTGCCCTTGTGGCTTGTTTTCTTCCATTCGTTACTCTCGCGCAGAACGTCCATCAGCCTGGCTTCAAGTCGCTCGCCGCGAAGCGCGCGACTCACAGGAATGCCACTCCGGAGGTCATCGTCAAGCGCCAACACCACGTCCATCGCGATCTCATTGATCTCTGTCTCAATGCCGACGCGTCGGCAGTTGCCCCGATCCTTCAGCTTATCAACCCACTTGCGGCCAAGATACGCCTTTGCTTGTGTGTCAAGGTATGGGATCTATCATGCAGCTTTGAAAGTTTGCTCAAGCTTTGTTCGCACTTGTAGGACCTTGATATCTTTCTGAACTCGGACATTGGAGTTCTCTTGGGTGGTCTCCTCGGCGGGGGTGACGGTCTCCTTGCTAAACTCAAGCTATTGGCAAGTCAACATACTCTCTGCTCATGCCAAGCCTTGGTAACCTTGCATGCGACAGATCAATACGTCACCTCACTCTGTGCAATGTAATCTTCCAACCCACTCCCATCGCCTATGTGTCGCAGGAAACCCATGTGCTTATGAGTGTGACCCGCCCTATGTCAAGGAAGGAGATAAATGTGTTTGCAAGTATCCATTGACGGAATGTAACGGTGTTTGCGCATACCATCCCCAGGTAGGTCGATCTATTCAAATGTATCACGCCACGGTCCTTACGCGTGTATGAACACCTAGGGTTGTAGTTCCGCTGCGCCACACAAACAGATCCGAGATACCGGTTCAATCACGTCGTATGCTGTTGCCAAGGCATTCTGTAAGCCAGATCAGATGCTGTGTGGTATACCTGGACGTGAGGGCACGAAAGACTTTGAATGCATTGATACAGCAACAACACTCGATAGCTGTAGGTGGGACCTTGGAACGTCGAATATCAACTGATCGTCCATTGACAGGTGGAGGATGCGTCGTAGAGCATCCCTTTAGCGACGGTCCCGCTTCCGCCAAGGGCGTTGATTGTGGCCACCTCCCTGGCGTCGTCACGTCAACCTGCTCGAACTCTCAATGCAAGATCACAAAGTGTCGCTCAGGATGGCACATCGACTCCAAGCGGAATGAATGTGTCAAGGTCTCTGCCACCATGGTACGATCTCGCAGCATAGGTTCCAGGATGATAAAAGCCAGCAAACGAAGTGACTTGGAGGTTGGGATTGTCATTGCTTCTGAGCTCGCCAATCAGCTAAAGGCATACGCCCTCCTCGTCCACAACCTTCGTAGCGCATCTCGGGCGGTCCCGACCACGATCACAGCACCGGGATCAACGACACCTAGCATTGACGTGGCCTACTACGTGAACACCATTGTGACCGCCATGCAATATACTCTCCGATCACCCACGGTCGTAGCGCTGATGGCAAACATCGATTCCCTTGTTAACGTCAACGCTCTCGCACTAAACGCGGTCGAAGGTTGTCAATGCATCGGAAAGCTAGGACTTCAACCATTCTATGATGACTTGATTGTGGTAGTCAGCGCCGGTTTGAGCATGCAAAAATGGTGTCACAGCCACCCTGTTGGCGTACCGGCGAACTCGACTAACTCGACACCCGTGCCCAATACCGCGGGTGCACCGATCACGATCGGTTTGGACGACATCCTCAACGCACTAGGGATAGCTTCACAGAACAGTCATGTTGACGTATTCGACCTCGGACCTGGGTTGACGAGCACCGTCAACTCCCTGCTTAACGGACTGAAGCTTGGCCCCAAGAATACAAGGCCGCGATCGCTAGAGAAGTCTTCAACTTGTACGCTGAACCCAGAGTTGCTAACAATGACGAAAAATCTGGTGGATGCCGTCGTAATCCTCAAAAATTGCGATCCGAATCTTCCTCAGCCTTCCAATCCTCCAACCCACCCACACACACCGACCAAACCTCCTGCCGACTACAACCTTATCAACGCCATCCTCCAGGCAACCTGGAAACTACTGAACTCGCACACCGTTTCCACCTTTGTTGGAAACGTCGACATCCTTGTTAATGTGAACCGCATCGTTGCAGGCGCCTTAGAATCCTGCGGCTGTGCTGACAGCCTCGATTTAGCAGGATTGCTCAAATACCTAGCTGTAGTCATTGATGCAGCACTGAGTATTCAGGACTGGTGTACTCACAACCCCATCGGTATTCCCGAGTCGCCTTCGACGAGCGTCCCAGTACAAAGCCCTACCGCGACACCCACGCTTTCCTTTCCCTCGAACCCTTCAACAACTTCTGCTCCATTGCCGCCCAACACAGAAGATACGACCGTCATCGTCGACCTTGGGCTCACCACTCTCCTGGACAGTTTAGGCTTGGGATTGACTCCAGGTGGCAATCTTCCCAGCTTGGGTAATCTTCTTGGCGGAATTATCGCACCCGTCAGTAACCCATTGCCCGGGAATCCCACTGGATCACCCATAAACGCAGTAAACGCAATCGACTCGGCGCTCTTGTCGCAGGTTCAAGCCTTAGTAAACCTTACTCTTGTTATTCAAAGCGGATCTGCAATTCTGCCACCTGTTCCATATAACAGCACTGGCGTTCCCCCAATGCCTATTGATGGGAATCTCGTCACCGGCATCATTCAAGCCACACTGGATCTCCTCAACTCGGGCACCGTGGGCGAATTACTTGATAACTTGCAGGTATTGGTCAAGGTGAACACCTTGGTGCAGAGCTCACTCACAAGATGTGGGTGCGTCGATCAGCTTGGTTTGGGAAGACTGGTGAAGGATGTCGACGTCCTGCTGGCAACTGTGCTAAATCTGCAGTCCTGGTGCGCCAATAACCCAGTGGTAGTCCCATCGAAGCCGCACACATCTTCATTTCCGACACCAACGACGGTCTCTGGACACAAGCCTACCCCCACCACAGGACTCGGACCGGTACCGATTGCGAATCCGAATTCCAACCTCTTAGACCTGGTGATTGACCTTGGTCTCGACAACCTCGCATCAGCTCTCAATGTGGACCTAGCCACAAATGTCAACGCTACGGTGAATTTAAGGGATCTGTTGAACGTACTTGTTGGAGTAGCTGTCCAGATTCGTGACCACTCGACATCCCTCCCTCCTGCTTCGACAACCATTATGACTCCTCCCACAGTTACTGCACCAGCGACCGCTGGTCCTTTGACGTCCCCTGTGCCATTGACGCAGGGTACTATTAATCATATCGTCCAATCGGTCGCGATCCTCCTCAATTCGACAACGACAGCCAAACTCCTCACGGACGTCAACGCGTTGCTCAATGTGAGCGGCCTTCTCAAGGAGTCGATGGATAGCTGCCGGTGTGTCGACTCGTTGGGGCTTCATGCACTGGAGGATGATTTGAATGCCCTCTTGAGCGCTCTTCTCACACTCCGTGGTTGGTGCAATCACCGTTTGGGAAGCAACAGCCTAAGCGAATCTGGATCTGGACGGGATATCATTAGGGTTGATACTCACGACCTGTTGGCTGCGCTCGGGTTGGATGAAACACTCCAGGTTAAAAGCGACGTCCCCGGCCTCGGACTAGGCGGTCTCGTTAATCCATTGCTGCATGGGATTGGATTGGGAGGCGTTCGACGATGGGTGATGTATTGAGGCCTCCAGCAGATGATCGATGATCCTGCAGACTTGTGTTTTTCTTTTTTCTCTTTCTCCTCGCTCATCAGAATTTTCTTTCGCTTGGGACCGTCTTGTCTTCTTTATTCTTACATTGTATCGTTTGTATCGTGATGTATGTATCGTCTCCCTTCTGTTAGCAATACGTGTAGCTTCGATAGTTATTCCATACGCGCCCTGAGCCGAAATAATGATATTTCCCGACTGAGGCATCATGCATCAAGCTTTATCAAAGATTCTGTGTTCGAGTTCTTCTTTCTCGATTATGTTCGTGGAAGGATGACACTATACATGCATGTTTGGAATCTCAGGGTTAGAGAAACTTCTGTTCCAACTCCGCCCAAAACCGCAGGTCTCCTTTTGGCCATTAAATTGCTCTTCGTTCCAAACGGAAGTTTGTGCTCCCCTCCTCGTCTTCTGCCTTCCCACACGTTGCACAAGATGCCGCTGATCGTCTCGTGTCACTACGAGTTTCTTGCGAATCATACGGAAATTACTGGTGATCAATCTTTTGATGACCCACAAACGCTTTTTGGTCGTCATCGACGACTCTGGATTGACTTTACTTGCATATGGGCTTGACTGCAGTTTTGAGATATTCTGATAACTTCCGCACCATCACCGTTGAGTTCTCAATCCTAGATCTGGATATAGCCAACGAAGCTCGACGTTTGTAAAATGTGATGAGATCTCTTGCGTTTCTTAAGGTACTTTTTCACTCGGAGAACTCACTGGATCGTAATTGAACCCACTCGAAGAGAAGGTTTACTCTGGGGTACATACAAGAGTCCACTTTGGACCGAAGCCGAACCTGACATCTGTCGCGTTTTTAATGTGCTGAGCCTTGAGCACTTCTTGATATGCTCTAGTAGTTATAAGTAACTACCATTAGGTGTTGCCTTCGACAAACTATCTTCAACGGCAAATAAATACACGAAATATTCCTTGTCCGATCTTCAATCCGCGTAATGTAAGATGACCGGCTTGTTGTCCGTAAGTACATATGTACATAACGTGAAACTCGAACAGGACCGTTGAGAAACCGTGCCGAGTTACGTAGTTGCGAAGCAAAAGCTTTCGTTAACCAGTCCTATCAGTGGTTCTTTTAGCAATGTATAATCTTTGCGATGGCGAAACCCCGACGGGGGTTTCCACCCCTCCGGCAAGGATGCCTGTTCTCATCATGGAAAGGAGCTATTCAAATTTAGCTTCAACGGATATTTTAGCAGAAGAGGCTGATCATCGTGCTGACATTATGTGCGGCATTTGAATGTGCGTATACCCCACCAAAAAAGGCCGGTGTCATGTCTTGACCGGAGTTCTTAATAAGCAACTCTCCTCCGCCAGGATGTCCTTCAACAAAAGAAGAGACATCGTGAATGAAGCCAGAAACAAGAATCAATGTGTTCTTCTTGGACTCTTCTTGGACTAGCAGTAGGGGTAAGGTGGGACTTTCTAGGACACACACAAGATGACTTACATATCTCCCATGTCACAATAGGAAGCTCTTCAGACGATGGAGGCCAAATCAGTGATTCTTGGACCTTCTGAAGTTCTTTCAGTTTCATAGAAAGGGCGCCTTTCGTGATTTCATTGGAAGGGAATGTCCTCAAATGGTTCGCCAAGCCGAATACGGCGCAAGTTGCGATGAACCATTTGGTAGGGTCATATTGGTACCAAAAAAACGCGTTCCGATAATCCATCGGAAATTGGTGATGGAAGTTGTGATAACCCTCACCCAGAGTGAGGATCGCGGACAGAAGGTGGTCCCGCGGGCTCAAGACGTCGTCGTAGGAAGCAGAACCGAGGTGATGTGCGATCGAATTGATGCAAAACACACACTATGGAATTGTTCTGTCGAATGAGTCGTGATCGAAAGTTTTGAGAGCACATACGTGATGAACAATGGTCAAGCGCAGTGCTCCAGAGAAACAGAATCCACCTAACCAGTCGTTCCAGAACAAGCCTGGGACAAGAGTCGGCAGAATGTAACCGAAAAAAAAGGCATTTGTGAGATACCAGCGATGCTGCCACTGAATAAGCTTGTCTTTGCGAAGGTCGGAAATATCAGCCTGCCCTGAGCGAAGATCTGATTTGAAAATCGTCCAGCCAATGTGCGTCCAGAACAAGCCACGTTTCGCGTTGTAGGGATCAAGATCCGTGTCTGTATGACGGTGATGAGAACGATGAGATCGAGCCCACCAGAAGCAGGAGCCTTGTACTGCACTCGAGCCTCCACAGAGTAAGAATATTTGAAGGAGAGAAGAGGCATGGTACGAGCGATGGGACCATAGACGATGATAACCTAATAAAAGATATTGAGCCAGTGCCTTTGTTGAGTTGTAGGACACACATCATACCAGCGGTGATACCTGGAACTAATTCAGATTTCCTATGAAAGCCTATTTGAAAGGAATCTACTCACCTAACATCGAGAAGAGATAGTATGCAAATGCGAACATAACTGTTGCATGTTTACAAGGTGAGTACCATAAACCATATATTGCGATTGTCGGGGTGATTGTCAGGATTGCCAGGTTGAACCATCGTACACCGCGTATAGCAGGTATACCATGTTGGGGGTCGGCTGGCATTGAATCCAGGCAACAGCGTGAATGGTAAATAAGCACACTAAAAGGGACAACTAAACAGCTTTCAATTATAGGTCTCAGAAACCCGTCCTAAGATCATTGCCTGAAAAGACGTGTCTTAAAGAACTTAGAGAAGGGGCAAGGCGGAAGGCAAAAACTTTGACTGTGATGTGATGTTCCATTGAGAATCCCACGGAGACGAGATATAAGTAATTTGGGCGAGCGAACTAAAGTTTGTCAAGAGCAGATCGTTCCGGAATCGCTATAAGCTGGGAACGGTCATTTGGTGGCTGGTTATAGTAGACCATGTCCTCGTCTACAGGGGGGCAAAGCATGAGCACAAGCTTACATCCTGCCGATCGGCCGGTAAAGTCCGACAACTCATGGCGGAGAAACAAAACCCGTACGCCGGTGGTGCAGCCAGGTGCCTTTGGATACTTTACATATTTTCGCCTTATAGACTCACATGTTGAGTGCCTTTTCATTGCAGTGAGAAATAGAGGAGATCCGGAGAAACTTTTGGATGTATTTTTCTAGAATGCCTGGTCTCCCAACTGGTTCCAACATTGAGATGTTGATGATAACCATGATCTAGGTATGACAGACACTGGGCAGGTTGAATATGGTAGGCCTAAACGGAGACATGCCTACAGTTCAAATAACCATCCGGGAGTGTCCTCCTCGGGACCTTTGCAAATGAAATAATTTGCGAGAAATTGGATAGTACGAGCAATGCGAGAGACCGACCGCGTCATTTGCTAGAATGTCGGGAAACGCAGGCGAAGGTTAAACCTTGAACGTTCGGACATGGATTGGGGTGAGTTTTGTGATACTCTCTCGGTTACGTAAAATATGAATGAAATCGAGAAGGGGAAATAAGTGGAATGGCCAAGGAACGGCGGATTGCAGAGGGAAGGAGCCATTTCGGATACGCTTCTAAGCAACGCAAGTTTCCTTAATCCCCCACTTGCATCAGGACCTAACAAACTTGAATGACCGGACCGTTGAGGTGTACGGCATCTCCGAGTTATCGCTAGTATATATCCCAGCCTATATTTCAGCTCTTCGCCTTTTATAAGCTGTAATGGTCGCTGTGGTCTGGTTCCACTGGCCCTCTTACAACATCATTGTATTGATCTGTTGGGTGGCTTTCAATGCTTTCGGTGGCAATGCACAGAATATGCGTCTTGACGTTCCAGATAATTCAGTTGTAAGTCACGCTATTCGCCTAGAATCATCTCATGTCAGACTTTCTTCGCAACAGTTCGTAGATCCCAAATTGTTCGCCGTTATTGCTGATTCCAACATGACGTTCCGCGAGTCGTCCTTTGATACATTGTTCAATCCAACTTCAACAACACCTCCTTTTTTCCAGATATTTGACCCCAGTTTCCTTGCTATTCTTGGACCAAATCCCTCAATCTGGGAGATTGCTTCTAATTCCACGTTTCCCTTTGCTCATGAGGCACCCATCTACGTGTCAGACACGAATGAAGTGTTCTTCGCCAGCTACGATGGTCGGTTGCCGGGAATCAGTGACTTGGATCACAATAATTTTGTAGGGAAATTTAGCTTGACAGACGTCGACACTGCACTAGCGGCCAATAGCAGTGTCATAAACGTCCCTGTCACGTTCGTAAGTCTTCCTAATTTCACGCTTTTCATTCAAACTAACGCCTTACAATATTAGCTCCATCTTCCCGATACCATCCAAATGACAAACGGAGGAACCGGGCCATATAATTCATCTCTCTTACTCGTCACGTCCGGGCGCGGATCTCTACCACCGTCAATTGCTCTTGTGAACCCAAAAGCTCCCAATAATGTCACAATCCTCCTAGACAACTTCTTTGCGCGACAGTTCAATTCCTTGAATGACATCAAAGTACATCCGAGTGGGAAGCTGTTTTGCACTGATGTTGAGTAAGTCCGACCGTTTGACTGCCTCGATATATCCTCACCTTTCCGCTTTCCGCGAGTAGATATGGTTTCCTTAACCATTTTCGCTCAAATCCATTGCTTCCTAATCAAGTGTACCGGTTTGATCCAGAGACTGGTTCAGTGCGGGTGGTGGCGACTGACTTTAACAAATGCAATGGCATTGCCTTTACCGCTAATGGCGAAACAGCATATATGCAAGTTTGGTGATGCTTATTTAATGCGATTATCATGACGACATACACTGTAGCACGGATACTGGAGCCCTAGGAGGATTTCTGGGAAATAATCAAACCGAGCCGACTACTATGTAAGTCGATTCTAGGTGTTTCAGCTTGCCCGGCGAGCACGGTCAATTCATTGATACTTGATTGTCGTTCTGACATCGTTGTATTCACCAGCTACGCGTTTGACGTGGATTCGCGTACGCATGCGTTCAAGAATCGGCGTGTTTTTGCTTATGTTGATGCTGGAATTCCGGACGGTATTCTTGTCGATACGGAGGGGAATGTGTACTCCGGGAGTGGGGACGGCGTACAGGTTCGGTCCGCCGAGCAACTTCGATTGTTCCAGCTGATAGATCAAGCTAGGTGTGGAACAATGAAGGTACTTTACTTGGCAAGTTCTTCCTGGGAAGTACCTCGGCAAACATGGTGTTTGCAAATGATGGTAGGCTCGTCATCCTGGCCGAAACCAAAATTTTTGTGGCCTACATAGCCGCAAAGGGTATCCCACCAATACAGCCATAGGTCATTTTGTCATTACACGCCAATGTTCTGTGGTACAAGACATTAAGGACTCATGTGTCTGGATTGCCATTTGGATAGGTTTCAATCTATCCATGTCTCTGAACACCTGTATTTCTTACACGGCCAGAAGAAATCAATCAAGGTGTCTCCTTAATGCGTCATTTTCACGACTTCGACGTTTCAATTCGATGACAGCAATAGTTAGTTGTCAGTCATTACAAGCGCGGTAAAATTAAGAGCACTTCAATATATTCGTGTCAATGCATTTGCAGGGGGCGTCCACATCCACACATTGACTTAGGTTTTTGAACGGTTCAACATCCCTGAGTGTCTATCACGGTCACGAGTATCATGACGAACGAAAAAGAACAGTATATAGTGGTACAGAACAGTAGTGGCAATAAATAGATAAAAAGACAAGCCATGATGAGACGGAGTGAAATAAGAAATACAGAGAGGCTGTGGTAAGAAATAAAACAATGAGCGAGATCATACTTCTCTTGATGTATCTCAGTGAAAAACAAAGATATGGGTGAAGGTTATCCAGAAACAAAGACAAAGAAAGAAAGGATATACCTGGAATGACAACAGGTTTGTTGGATGTGCTCAGACTGCTATGATTGCCTCGGAGTCGGTGAGAGCGACATCAGGGGGTAATGCAAGTGTTCTGCGGTTCTCTTCACTCCAGTAAGAGGACCCTGTGACCTCCTGCAGCCCGTACGATGAAGTCCCAATGGTTGAAACACGGCTCAAAGACATTTGGACGAGAATAAGGGTCGGCATGATACCCTATTATTGCCCAAATTGAAAATTATCGATTTAGCAGGATTGTGTCATTGACTCACCACTATTTGAATAAGACCACCATCTAGAATGATCTGACAACAGTGTGAGGAGTAGAAAACTCATTGCCAAAATCTGGAGGTCTGCGTACATTCACAGTAGAATTTGTTCTGAAGGCGAGGTCCAAAGATACATAGAGGGCATACAGTGTTCCTGATTCAATCCTAGAAGACTATTGTTAAATCATGAATTCGAACTGAGAGAGAAACCACAGACATCACTGTAGCACACATCGTCAATTTGGAGGGCATCCCTGTCGCCAACATCGGACGCGCATACTTCACAACATGTAGGATCCGTCCCGCTGTTTTCTTCAGTTCAAGGGGTTTTCCCGTTCATTTTTGAATATACACACCGGACAACCCAGTGACTACGACATTCAAAATAACCGTCATGCCAATGTTGATCCATGAAAATCGAGAAAGAGAGATACTTGTCCCCGTGACAAAACCACAGGCTTAACATCGGTTAAAGTAAGGTCTGATGTTTCGTCATTGGCGTACCAGTAATTGCGACTAAGAGGAGACCCGGGCCAACAAGCACCCATTTCTTCGAGTTCCACAGAAGGTAAAACTTGTAAAGCTATGTTTGAAATCAGGTGACGCCTTCCATCTACATACTTATGTATACACGTACCAAGAATATATCGGCGATCATGCTTTATCAGATATGTAAGTGCATTGCGCAAGATGAATATACAAACATACTTGTTGATAACATACATCATATACTTTGGCCGAAGCTCCTCGTAGCTGAGTCCTTGAATCAACAATCTTCTGAAGAGCAGGTGCAAAGTATAGCCAACATCAGCCGACGCGATTCCAAACATTGTTACCGCTGAGATAAGGGGAAACCAATAAACACGTCTTTTGTGCGACAGAATTGCCGCGTAAGAGAAAAAAAAGACGACGTAGATTCCTGTCATGCATGTAAGCAGTACAAATGATGATGTACATCTGACGCACCGTACAAGAAAAGTTCGAACTGCAAATGGGAATGATATCAAAGAGAAGCTCTAACCTGAGTCAAAGGAGGTACATACAACAACGGCGCCGATATACGGTCCAGGAGTGTTCGGGAAGTGGTAGACAGGTCCAGACTCGGAAGGATACAGCACCGTCATTTTCGACTTTGCGGACGTCGGGGGCTAGATGGACCGACTTACATTCATGCCACCATCCGCGTTACAGTCAGTATTATATGGGTGTCATGAGTCGGTCGATACTGTACGACAGGCCCAAACCGTCGGGGAGACGGAGAGCAACCTTGTTCTCCTGTCTCCAATAAAGCAAAATACAAGGTGTCATCCTCCTCGGCGACAAATGAGTCTAATGTTCCGTCAACCTCACACTTACAACCCGACGATTCGAGTTTCAACGGGTCAACGAGGCCGTACAGGAAGATACGATCAAAAGTCTTCCATGGCTTTTTGATGATGGTGCGCTACAGATGTAAAGCGTTGATCTAATTCACAAGCACAGAGCGCAGTGGAGTTCAGAAGGAACACGGAACTCGATGAGTGCCTGGACACCAAAGTAGGGACAGAGCATGAGCGGGGAAGAGCGTCAAAAGAGCGAGCAGAGAAACAGTGTGAGACCTTTATGCTAGTCAACGCTTTAGATAGTATTATTGCGATGCTATCGTAAGTGACATGATGTACATGTATTCAGGAATACTCAACACATTTGAAACTACTTGAGTTCGGCAGAGATCCGAAGTCCGACAACTTGGTGGTGATAAGTATTACACTTAAGCTTCTTTCAACGCCAAACTACCTACCAAAGAGCTGAAAATCGAAATAAAGATTCATCACATGTCAACAGTACCATACCCTCTCTCGGAGCACCTGTCGTTCCCCCTTCCAAGGATTGTTCGGAAAACAATTTAAAACTCCGTTCGAAATTGTGGGCCGGAGGGACAACCAACATAAATTCGTTCAACAGTTCGTCACCATCAAACCTCTCCGACTGAGGTAGTACTGGGCCTAGCATCTGGGAGTCTTACTCAAGACTATCCGCACAGGAATCAGTTCTTAGCTTGGTCCGACGACCAGTGGTCTGGGGGAGGCGACTCCGCTGAAATGAGCAAATTAATTATGAGAACAAGGTCGATCGGTTGCAAGCCCATGTATCCTCCCAAACTCTCGGTGTATGAAGCCATCACAGGTGAACAAGAACTCCAGTTTTGGAATTGTCAAACAGGGAGAAATCGTCGGGCCGCCCTTTTGCTGTGCGTGTCGGGGTCGGTAGGTCCGCCATCAGTCGGTTTCACGATAGCAAAAACGAGTATATTCAGGCTCGCTACACATGTGGTTTCTCGGGGTTTGCGACTGATATCAATACTTCAGAAGTAATTCTCCAGAGACGCCATCTGTGATCAAGGTATTCATATTTGTTCGTGACTGCATCCCGTCGATCGTTGCATGGCGGGCTGCAAACTTTACCGACCCTCCACGGCAGAGACTCCTGCACTGTGCTCACATTGGTTCTCGCCTCACTTGATGAACCTTTCTTCGTCAAAGGCACCACAGAAAAGCATCAATGGTGTCTCATCCTCCTACAATAAATCTCTAAGGGCAACGAAGCATTTCAAGGAAAGCGCAAAAAGAGAGTCGGTTCCAGATGAATAAAACGCAAACACGACACATGAACAAGCCAATTAACTAGAAAGGTGCTCTATAACGAAGCCGTAGGCGGGGAAATGAGCGATGAACTCCGTTTATATTGCAAATCCTTGGTTCGAATGAGAACCATGGTTGCATGCAGATACACTATGGGTGATATTTTGTCTATGTCGTTCTGAATATACAATTCTGACGACTGTCTCATGCTACCTTCAAGTGAGTGGTTAGGATTGAAACCTGCAAAGGTTCTCCGACAAAGCGATCGCCCTCGCAGTTCGATGCGAACACCTGATTGTTTCGCTAATTGCGTTATTAGATTATTGATGAGTGAAACATTAGCATATTCCTGCAGCAAACTTCACGCATCCTGAGTTCGTTTGTTTTGACAGTCCAAAGGATCCAAGTCCTCCAGCACAACTATTGATCGAGGAACCAGGAAAAATGACACCGCAATACTTGACTGTGTTTCCTGCAATGATGAGACCAGGCGGAGATTTTACATATGTAGGAGCTTACATAGTCCCTCTGATGATCTTGTGTATCAAGAAATTTAATGATTCATATATATTCGAAGAATGGTCGTCGATACATGATGCACTACACGTTCCGACTCAACGGTTTTAAGTTCTTTGGATAGTGTACAGAGACATAGTTTTATGAGATTGCTGGAGGGAGCGCATGCTTCGTTGACGCAAAAAAAGTCAAAGTGGGCTCGACGAATTACCTCGAAATACTCGTTGAAGTGATATGCTGATCCAGGTGGATGCATGAAGAGTTTTATGCAATTCTCCGGGTAATTAATTGCCGTCCCGAGTCTGCCGACTGTGATCCAAATAAGGCGAATCCGGGGAAACGTAGAATGGTGGGGTCCTTGGTCAAGATACGATACTGTCCTTACGACCTCGAGTGTGAGAGGGCGCGAGGATGGACAGCGTCGTCTTTGACCGGCGCGCAACGGAAGACAATGTCCAAATTTATGCCGAGCGGGACCTTAGATAAGCCCTGCGGCATAAAGCAGCGATTATGATTGGCTGGCTTCTGATCCGGCGCTGATGGATTCACGTGCGATAAAAGGATAAATTTGTTCGATTCCGGGTCCGGAAGTCTCCATCCACTCTTCATCCTCTCCCCGTCGTCGTCGTTAGGGCGATGCTTAACCTCTCAAACAGGACCGCAAGCGCAGTGCGCGCGCTGCAGCGCCTGGCCGCAGGCATGGCCACCGCTGCGCCCCGCATTGGCGACACAAAAGTGCCCATGTCCCTGCACGAGAAGACCGCATACATCAACTATCAGCGCATCGAGGACAATCTCGTTATTGTCCGTAACAGGTGAGGCAGCCACGGACTGTGGCAATCTTCCAAGCTGATGCTTATTTTGCTTTTTTTGCGACGATGATCAGGCTGAACCGACCCCTGACTTTGTCGGAAAAGATTCTCTACGGACATCTTGACGATGCTCATGGTCAGGACATCGAGCGCGGTGTCAGCTACCTCAAGCTCCGTCCGGACGTGAGTAGCATGTTTGATCATGAATGCAGTTCCAATGCTGAGTGTTTCACAGCGAGTTGCTTGCCAAGATGCTACTGCACAGGTGACCTAACTATGAATTCCTCCTTGCAGCATAAAGTTGACGTTACGGCCAGATGGCCCTTCTTCAATTCATGTCTGCAGGCATGGACACCGTCGCTGTTCCCGCCACCGTCCACTGTGACCATCTTATCGAGGCTCAAGTCGGAGGTGTCAAGGATTTGGCACGTGCCAACCAGATTAACAAGGAAGTTTACGACTTCTTGGCCACTGCGACTGCGAAGGTTAGTCCCTTCCACGTCGAACCCATTTGAAAGTCATTTTAAAGTCCTCATTCTAGTACGGTCTTGGTTTCTGGAAACCCGGCTCTGGTATCATTCATCAAATCATCCTCGAGAACTATGCTTTCCCCGGCGGACTCATGATTGGCACGGACTCCCACACACCGAATGCTGGTGGTCTTGGTATGATTGCTTGCGGTGTTGGTGGCGCTGACGCGGTCGATGTCATGGCCGACATTCCCTGGGAACTCAAGTGCCCTAAGGTTATTGGTGTTAAACTTACTGGTAAGATCGGTGGATGGACTACTCCCAAAGGTATGTCGGCTCGCAGTTGTTTTGGATGCCGCTTGCTCACACAATACAGACGTTATCCTTAAGGTTGCTGGCGAACTTACCGTCAAGGGTGGCACTGGCGCGATCGTCGAGTATATGGGTGCTGGTGTCGAGTCTCTCTCCTGCACTGGTATGGCTACTATTTGCAACATGGGTGCTGAAATTGGCGCGACTACTTCCCTTTTCCCTTGGAACAAACGCATGGGCGACTACCTCAACGCGACTAAGCGCCCTGAAATTGCCAAATACGCCGAAAGCTTCAAGCACAACCTTGCCGCTGACCAAGGCGCAGAGTACGACCGCTTCCTTGAGATTGTATGTTGTTCATTCTCTGAAAATGCAGAGGACTTAATAACTCTCTATAGAACCTTTCTGAGCTTGAACCCCACATCAACGGACCTTTCACCCCCGATCTTGCCACTCCTATCTCCAAGTTCGCTGCCGAGGTCAAGAAGAACGACTGGCCCGAGGAACTCAAGGTCGGACTCATCGGCTCCTGCACCAACTCTTCGTACGAAGACATGTCTCGCTCTGCTTCCATTGCTCGCGAGGCCGCTTCGCATGGCCTCAAGACCAAGAGCAAGTTCACCATCACCCCCGGTTCTGAGCAAATCCGCGCTACTATCGCTCGTGACGGTCAAATCGGTGTCTTCGAGGATGTTGGTGGAGTGATCCTTGCCAACGCTTGCGGACCTTGTATCGGCCAATGGGACAGGCAAGACGTTAAGAAGGGCGAAAAGAACTCCAGTGCGTATCAACTCGTTTTTGTATTGCAGATTAGTCTGACCTCAGTCTATCACAGTCATCACCTCGTACAACCGTAACTTCACTGGCCGTAACGACGCTAACCCCGCCACTCATGCCTACGTCGCTTCCCCTGACCTTGTCACCGCCATGGCTTTCGCTGGTCGCCTCACTTTCAACCCCCTCACTGATTCTCTGACTGGTGCTGATGGCAAGGAATTCAAGTTCTCCGCCCCCAACGGTGCTGAGCTTCCTCCTCGTGGATACGACCCTGGCGAGAACACCTTCCAGCCTCCTCCTGCTGACCGTGCTAGTGTCCAAGTTGCCGTCGACCCCAAATCTGACCGTCTCCAAGTCCTCGCGCCCTTCAAGCCTTGGGATGGCAAGACCCCCGAAGACCTTCCCATCCTCATCAAGGTCCAGGGCAAATGCAGTAAGTAACATGACCTACCTTCTGAAATATCTTAATCTCAATGGCGTCACACATAGCAACTGATCACATCTCCGCTGGTGGCCCGTGGTTGAAGTACCGTGGCCATCTCCAGAACATCTCTCGTACGTATCGGTTTCGATCTATTACATAAGTTCATGTTTGACATGTGTACAGAGAACTGCCTCATCGGTGCCATCAACGCTGAGAACGGCGAGGCTAACAAGGTCAAGAACCAGCTCACTGGTGCATGGGGAGGAGTTCCCCAGGTCGCCGCTGAGTACCGCGACCAGGGCATCAAGTGGGTCGTCATTGGTGACTCCAACTACGGTGAAGGTTCCTCCCGTGAGCACGCTGCTCTTGAGCCCCGCTACCTCGGTGGTCTTGCCATCATCGTCCGCTCCTTCGCTCGTATCCACGAAACCAACTTGAAGAAGCAGGGCATGCTTGCTCTTACCTTCGCTGACCCCGCCGACTACGACAAGATTGACCCTACTGACAAGGTTTCCATCCTCGGCTTGGAGAGCTTCGCTCCCGGCAAGAACCTCACTCTCAAGGTGAAGAAGGCAGATGGCTCGACACAGGAGTTCGCTCTTGCCCACTCCTTCAACGAGGGCCAGATCGAGTGGTTCAAGGCTGGATCAGCTCTTAACCTCGTGCGTCTACTTTTTTTTTGTTTTTCATTCCTTGATCGTTGACTGGTTAATCTTTGTAGATGGCGGCCAAGGCCAAGGCCCGCGCTGCATAAATGCCGAAGTAACTGTGTCCTTGTGCACTTGAACAATCCTATGAACAGCACGACGGGAGATTAGGGGATGAGAGGTTGTAGTGTTTCTTTTCTCGTCACGTATTCTTTTCTTCCATACTCTCGCATGATGATTGTTCATTTTGTACTCCTACAGAGTACAATTAAAATAACGATTAATTAACGTAATGAGAATGCGCTGCGCTTGATTAAGCTGTTTGACAAGTCTGTCGCAGGAGGTGACTCGACTCGCTCAAAAATTGAAAGACAGTATATATCTCTTGATTCAAGTTCTATCAGTCAATGTATCATCTCTTTTCATCTTGCATCTGATAGGAGAGGAGAACTCATGATGGTCATTGTGTGGTGCTTGATGCGTGACGGTCGTGTAGAACTTTTCCTTGCATTGATAACGGTCCTACTACGAAGAAAAGTGTGCGAAATATTACAACATTCGGGAAAACTAATAACAGGGTGCATCTTTCAGCGCCAATATGGCTTTGCTGAGCGCTTCTCGTGCCCACTGTCTTTTCTTCGTGATCCATAAGCCTTCTCCCTCTCTACTCGGACCGTATTTCGTCAGTACCACCAAGGCCAAAAATACACTATACCAGATGCGCTTCGTCTTCTGCCTCGTAAATACTAATACTGGCCCACCACCTCCGCCTTGATACCCTTCCATGAACGCAGCACTTGGACCTTCACCCTGCGCCACTTTTTCTTCAGGTCCCATCATAAACGCCTCCAGAAGTGGATCGCCCCAAATCGCATGTGCAATGTTCGGTAAGATGGCCGCGATGGTCCCGGGTTCCGATGTGGTCGTAGGTGATTGTAGTGTGATGTAGATGTCCTCTTCTGACCCGGTAAACCATACCAACGATGGCACCTCTACATCATCAAAGAGAAAAGAGCCAATTGCACGAGAGAAATACAGTCTTATATCTGCATACGGCAGACTTACGCCATACGCTGCCTCGTCCTTCTCTACTTGACCGAGAACACCTTCGAATAGACTGGTGAACGTCTCTTGCCAACTATACCCCGTTTCGGTTGAAGGTAATGGCGAGTCCTCGAGCGTTGGCTGCCCGTACCAGTCGTTTTGCACACCACTATGTAGCTGGCCAAGGAACGCGCCAAGAAGAAGGTCTATAGAAAGCTCTGCCTTCTTTGACAGGAGGCCTGAGGCGCGAGCAGCGGGAAGGGATACAATTGACGTGGAGGGGAACGGTGATGGGGGAGAGATAATATACTGAAATGGGACTATTGATAGAGACGTATCGATCGTGGATTCCCTGATTGGAATCCCAGTTTTTGAACGAATCATTGTCAAAAGTTTCGAAACTAGAGGGAGAGGATTCTCGTAATACGCCCCGAGTGTACGAGGGTTCGGGCGTGCGATAGTGATGAAGCATGAGGAGCTTGGAGTGGATGTCTCCCCGTGTTTAACAAGGTCTGCAACATAGGTTCTAAAATCTGGAGTATGGCTACAGAATCCATTTTTTCGTGAGGCATATGTGGATTGAATAGTACTTACCTGTATCCCTCGTTAGGAAGTTCAACCACTTTGTTGACAGTTAACTGATTGGAAGACGAAAAGTGTTTGTCGATGCCCAGCACGTAAGTGCGCGGCTCGAGGCACAAGTGTGTCCCTTCTGCAATATCCACACAGCTTCCACTAACTTGCATTCACGCAGGACCGATACGCACAGATCGAGCTTAGGCGGCGACGACTCTACCAAGGTGTGTCACGGCGTTAACCCAGATTGTGCCCACCTAGACCGATTCTAGGCTCTGGACATACCATTGGTATGTAGTGAGGCCAGGGTGGAAACGCGATTTATCCCAGGTGCGTTAGAGACGTCCGTCCTGCTCACGTTCTGGACTTGACGTCTTATCAGCTCAAACAAGAACATAAAACCGGAGATGCAGCGCTGCCTATCCATGATGCAAAACACGTCTGTGTGGCGCGCACACGCGCAAGAGTCTGTAGCAGCCCTTTCTCTGACGAACTGTTTCGACACATGACTACTTGCCAGACCGCTGCCAGCGAGTTTCTGCGCCAATTTTGGTCTGCGATGTACCTGATGTACAAGTGCAGACTGTTAATACTGCGACGCCTGTACATCACGCGACAAATGCCGCCAAGATGATTGGATACCTAGTCAAAACTCGAGAAAAGGTCGCAGCGCTCGTGAATGTCGCTCGAACGCACGGGGTGGATCCGACGTGTGTCGAGATGGTGCGTTTCTGCAGTTTTTGGTAACTGTTCTCACTCACTCGATCGATGATGTTGGTTGGTTTGTAGGTATTGAAACGGGTGCTTGTTTGTGTCAAGCAGGCGATGGCGTTTCATCAGCGGAAAGTGGCTGGAGGTCTGTCTGGCCTGATTGTCGAGCAAACAATTGCATTCTGATTGTGTTTCATCAGGAGAAAGTTGATGCCAGAGGGAAAAAATCAGCAGTTCAAGATGGCCAGCATAGATCTATATCATTTCTGTACATACATGACAGTAATACATTCAAAAATTGTCTGTACATTTTAAATTGGTCTGATTTTGAATTGGTCTGGCTGTTTGAAATGCACCTGTGATTCTGATATTGTAGCACAAGGTATAGACATGACAAGAACATGTGCAAAGCAAGTAGTGTGCAGATAGCAAAGAACTAGCAAACATGAAGGTGGAGAGCAAGAGGGGGGAGATGGAGAGGCATGCACTAGTAAAAGGAGAACCATACAAGAACAACAAACAAAAGTTTATGAAACCTGTCAAATTTCTCCAGGCCACATGAGGCAAGCACTCAAGGAGAAGATTCTGAATTGAAGAGTCATATAAGCCAGAGTTGGAAAATGACACAAGAGCTTGTTTACTCACAAGATTGCACCTGAGCTGTTGTGGTGCCCTGGAGGCCAACAACTTCTTCAGCTCCTCCTTCTCCCTCCTCTCCCTCTCCAGCTCCCTCTTTGACTCCTCCTTCACCCTCTCCAGCTCCACCTTGTGCTGGTCACGCTCCTCCTGCCGCACTACCTCGTCCCTCTGGTGCCGCTCCTTGGCAGCGAGTGCGGCCTTTCCCACGAGCTG
>JABAJZ010013659.1:0-11628 GCA_018857265.1 Termitomyces sp. T32_za158 | reverse complement strand
CAGTGACGTCTCCCGCAGTGATACGTCCGAGTTGGACGATGAGAAGGAAGATCCTGCAAGGATTTGCCGATGCCATACCTGACCGCAAGTGCTCAATGGCAAGCCTTCAAGGATACCTGATGTCCTATAGCACACCTCTGGAAGCAGTAGAACGAGCGATTGAGTGGGGTGAGCAAGAACAGAAGGAGAGGCAAAACAAGAGGAGGCTCGTCTTACGAAGGAACGAAAAACTAAGGAGTCAAAGAAGAAAGGAGCAAACACCCGAACCGACAGCATCTATACAAATGGATGCTTCCACGCCCTTCCTGCTATGTGTAAATTATCAAAATGTTCTTGTCGTGGCGTCAAGCTCGAGGTAGTATGTATCGTCTCCTACGATTTCGAGAATTCCGAATACATAAATGCACTGATGAATTTCATTATTGAAAACAGGGTTCGACACCTGATATTCCGGTCAAAACAGATCCATTGTCTATTTTAGCTAGCTTACATTGTGACTGTAGTTTGTATTCTAGTACATCCATAATCCAAACGATAAAATATATATGCAATCCAGACCGTCTTACTATTTCTACGAGCTCAAAGGAGCGAGCTCTTCAACAGTCCCATCGGCTTTTCTAATGGAAACACTACCGTCCTGGAGGGGCAAAAATTGAGTAATTGTTAGTGACCAAATTAAAATGACATACCGCGTTACCAAAGTATGCGGCCTTGACTATGTTACAGAACAATCCTACCTCCACGACTCCAGTGAGCAGCTTAATCTTCCTCAACATCTATATCGCAAGATTAGGCATCTTCAGCGAGAATTAAACAAAAACAATCACAGTAGCAGGTTCCAACATGTCCTCCCTTGCAAATGGCGCATCGATGACGAAATTTCCATTGTCTGTGACAACAGGTCCAGCTACAAGGAAAACAAAATAAGCGATATATCGTAGGGAGCAAACTAACGTCTAGAAAGCCTAACCTTTCTTCACGGCCATCCGAAGGGTAGCATTAGGCGATCCGAGGGCTTTGAGGTCTCTTAGCACCTTGACATAGGCGAAGGGAACAACTTCAATTGGTACACCTGGCGCCCACTGCCAAATATTGGATGAATATGTGGGAATGTGAACGAGTGACATACGTTCGTGCCAAGGAATTCAGCGTTTTTGCGATAGTCTGCGACGACGACGAAGCTGTTGCGGATTGAGCGATAAGTTTTACACAGTGGACGGAATTCCACGTACGTGGATGCAGCTTCTGCAATGACTTTCTCGCGTAGGTGACATGCTCCTCCGCCTTTGATGCAGTTGAGGTTCTTGTCAACTCTAAGAATAGTATACTCAGTGACTTGTTGACGAGATATTGAGTTCATTCGACTCACTCGTCTGCGCCGTCAATGGTTACGTCAATCGCAGAAATCTGATCAACATCTCCGAGAGTAAGTCCAGCGCTGACAATGAGTTCTTTAGACTGGAAACCTGATTAAGATCAGAAATGAAAACTGAAGATTCAGCATAGTATTATACCGGTAGGGACAAAGATGCGGCCTTTGTTGGCCTCGACTCCTTGTTGTACGATCCTATCTACAACGTAGGGCACCGTCGAGCCTGGGAGAAGCGGATTCTAGTTGTGAAAAGTCACAGTTGAGACAAATGCGCACCGGAGCCGATTCCAATGATCTTTAACGTGCCAGTCAGCTTCTGATGTTGGAATAGGAGGGTAGAGTAGTCACCCACAATGTGCTCAGGCTTGATGTGCTTGTCTACGGCGGTATATGCCGCGAGCTTTTTTGAGGCTTCAATGACGTTCACTATACGCGAAAGAAGGTATTTGCAGGGGGCAGTTGAAATCTCAAAATAACCAACCTGTAGTGCTGTCAGTATGATTCAAGAAGAAGGTAAAAGGCCGAGGTCGTCATAATGGTTCGTGTCCGGGGAGATAGCGAGATGAAGGAGAACGAAAGAAAGAAAAAAAAACATCAGAACCGACACATTCAAAGAACATGATGAAACGACGTACGAATTGCTGGCCATTCTATATGCTGTCAAAGGGCGATGTAGGGTTGTGCGCAAACGGAGGAGATGTGGCTGGTATGCAACAAGTCGACTCCGGCCCAGCATGCAAGAAAGGCCTGATCATGATCGCCGCTGTTTCGGGGCTCGTCGCGCGTAAACCCGAGGTGGTATCTTCTCCGCACTGTCTCGGGCGTCCCAAGGCGTCCACTTGCATTGCTGAACGAGACAATCTGTCGTAGTCTTGATGAGGGCAATTAAAGGTACATCCATACAATTTGTATGCAACTTTATCAGTCACAATGATGACTTTTCGAAGGTGTCCTTTTCACTTGGTATGCAAGCATCATACCTCTCAACCCCCCTCGACTCACTTGACGCACGACAGTGATCCTGCTGTGAAGCAGATCTTATTGACTATGAACGAGAAGGCGAGTTTCATTATCGAGGACTTGGATGACTATCATTTGGTTATCAAGGCCGACGAGGAATATAGGGTTAGAAAGGAACTCGAGACTGAGGTACTTTCTTTCTCTTATCATTGACTCTGTTCTCAATACTCGTCGAATACACCAGCTCGAAAAGAATACCTACAGTCTAGAGGCGTAGACTCAGAAGCTATCTATGTATCATAACAGTGTCTCCAATATCATCATCTTCAAGGCGGGAATTTCGTTTGAACAAGTGATTCGACACGTATAGTCAATTTTTGAAGTTGATGCTCACTCGCATGATGGTCATTCACCGCTTTTTAATTCCACGACGTGCTTGCTTACTGGAATACTCTGGGTATTGAACAAGCCTTGAAGCTTTGAGCTTCAAACTTTAGCTTCAAAGCTCAAGCATCACCAGCATCTGTCCAAATGAACAGGAGGGGTGTGGCACTTGACCCAGGTTGGAAACCAACGTTAATCAACTGTGGAGAGACGTGTCCATGCTAAGTCGTTGTTTTCCTTTTGGTCTCCTGATCAATGCTCGAGCCTGAGTCGAGTGTGTGGAGAGAGATGGAGAGGGCAATGGCTACTGATCGGAAGAGGTGCGAGACGCAGGGATGTCCGCATCCTGCAACGAGTTCAAGGGGGCTGTGGATGGGGACATGGGAACTGCTGTGTTGTTCATAGTTATAGATGTAAGTAGGTGTGGTGCCATCTAGCCAGAATTGTTTTAGGGTCTTCCGCAAGAGTTCCATCCTTCCGAGACTATTGTGGTACCAGACTTTACTAGACCAACCACATTGCAAGACAATCCTTGGGGGCTGATGGTGCCGGTGAAGTGCTACCTTCACATCTGAGTCATTTAGGTCCGTCATCGCTGTATGAAAATGCATCTATGTACATCAAAATAAAGATTAAGCGCAAGAGAAGCAAATCTAAGATATATATGTGGAAGTGGCCTGGGTGCAGCCCTTCATTGGTGAGCGACAATTAGTAGATGAAGTGGGTTCAAAATGCCATTACTATTTCTTCTCTACCCTTGAGGAACTCACCGAGCTTCTCGACTCGTGGTAGAAACTTCAAGCGGAAGGGTAGAGGGGTACGTCCAGATGAACCTTCATACTCTGTCAAATTTATTGGCTCCTCTGGAAGACTTTCAAATCTAAAGGACCAGAGCAAGCGAGAAATTGCCAGCCAAAGCTCATGCTCAGCAGCGGAGAGACCCGGACAAATTCGCCGCCTGAAATGCAAAGGTGTCATTCGCCTAGTGCGGACCGGAAATGACTGCGAAGGAGCTTACCCAGCTCCGAAAGTCCAGAGATCACGATCCTTGGCGTTGGGATATTTTGTCTCGCAACAGTCAAGTGTATCTCCTAGGTACCTGTCAGGATTAAAAGTATTCCTTCCGGAAGAGGTCACTTGTAGAACTACGAAGAGAAAAGAAGGCATACGCATTGGGATAGAGTTCCTCGTTGTGGTGCAAAGTGTAACAATCGAGGACAACTGCGGTATTCTTAGGGATAAACATGCCCTTATACACGAAGTCTTCAGTCGAGTAATGTGGAGTAGGACTCCAGAAGGGGGAATGTATACGTTGAACCTGGATGTGTGGATTGGATCATCCTGAATACGAACCCTCACAATTGGAAATCTCTCACCTCTTTGATCAAGGCGCAGGTGTATGGAAGTTGTTGTTCATCTTCAATGGTGGGCCAACGATCGCGCCCAATTACGCGGTCCAGTTCCTCGTGTGCCCGTGCTTGGATCTCAGGATGGGAAGGGATGAGAGCGAGGAACCATTTTATGATTCCAGATGTCTGAATCTATATCAGCAATTTTAAAGAGCCCACTAAAAACCAGACAAACTGAATGAACACCGCCAAGCATGAACGCCGTTGACAGCATGCAGAGGTCTTCCCGATCTAAGTTCTCTTTCTCCCGCGTCTTGATCAAAGTCTTGACGAGGCAATCAGGGATGTCTTCACCCCTATCCATTCGCGCCTGAGTACGATCAATCATGTTACCATATACCTCGACAAGGCCGTCATGCAGCCTATGTCCCCGTGCGCGCATTTTTGTGGGTATCCATTGGAGAGGCTCCAGAAAATCAATTGCATTTGACCAGGGCCCTTTGAACAGATGAAGCGGCTTTGGAAGAGGTAAATGGTGACGATGGCTTACCAGCGAGGGCCATGAATTCCATACCCAGCTCAACAGCTTTCTCAATAAGAGGGACAGATGTTGAGCAGGTACGCGTCGCAAAAGAGATCATAAGCATGATACTATTGCTTCGTGTGAGATCATTACATTCAGAAGACAAAGCGGCGGTATTTACTTGAGAGCAAAACGGTCACAATGATTGGCGGGATCGATGGGAACCAATCCTCCTTCAGATCCCTCATATAGGGAGCGGATGAACATATGAGCTTCGTAATCAATAATGTTGGAATGTTCTTGCAACGCCTTCGGAGACAGTGCCTGAGATGCGATCCTACGATGCTGCCTCCTGAAATGTGTTGTGTCATCAGTTATTCCTGTAGCCGGCTGAATTGGAACGAACCATTTGTCACCGTAGATAGACGCTGTGATAGCTCTACCACGGAGTATGACTTGTGATTTCATAAAATACTGCTTGCGGGACGAAAATACTGAGCCATTAGTGACAAGAAGATCTTGAGCGATCTGAGGGTCAGAGATGACGATAAAGAGTTGACGACCCATCCAGATTGAGAAAAGTGGTCCGTATGTCTTCTGCCAGGCATGAAGCGCTCGCTCTGGATACTTGCGGAGGAATGCATAGCGATTTGGTGGTCCGGGTGGTAACGAGCTTCCCTCTGGTCCTGATATAAGCTTACGGAGAAGGACTGGGCTCAGGAAGTACAAGAACACCGATCCAATGATGGAAATCCCGACCTACAGAGATACAAGAAATCAGTCGGGTAGAGACATGCAATCACGAGACAGAACCAACAGAAATAAAAATACCATATAAATCGGTAAAATCCATAAAGGGTAGCTTGAGGTCGGCTGTACGGGAACAAGACAAGAGGCTCCTATAGCAAGTTTCTTTTATACCCAGAAGCAGTTTCAAGTAGCCCAAATAATGGCTCTGCACGAAAGAGGAAGACCTTGAAACACTTCAAATTGTTTCATGGCTGAGGCATGGTAATGTCAGAAAGTGCAATCAACAGTCAGACGAGTGCCTGGAATGCAGGAAATTTCCCATTTGTTGGCTAAACTATGTGCATTTGGCTGAAACCAAACGCCGCATTGATATCGGGACGTCGTGGCGCATTGTTTGGGCAAGGGTTTGTCGTAAACGTGTGAATTTAAGCAGAAATCGGAAATATGATGTAGGGATGTTACAGCTCCAGGAGGTTGTCGAGAGATGAGGAGTTTCAAACCCCGAGATGCCGTATTCCAAACTAAGATATAAGAGAGCACTAGTAGTGGGGGTGTGTATGCGAATTGTTCCTGTAAGTCGTGAAACTGTTGAAGACTAAAGGAGAAAACAGCATATCCTTGGGTCAAAAAAGGAGGGTTAGAAACTATGTGCAGTAGACTCAATCCTGAAGGTAACAAATACTTACCCGTCCATATGACTGAATTTTTATGTGGTGGCAGCTGACCGACGTCAACGGCAAGGACACTTGACAGTCCAAAGGTGCTATCATGAGCATAGTGACCTGGCAGATACCAAGGATTATCGACCAACGTTCAACTAACCAACAAGAGATTATGGTAACCAAGCAATCAGGCGACTGAGAGAAGATAAACTCCATGTTAGCGGGAAAAAAAAGAGAAAAGATCCGTGATTACTTCGTCTTGTGACGTAATTTGTCAAGCTTGGTTTGACCCATGTACAAGGAGCATTGGTAAAAAAAAAAGTCAGAAATGCAGTAAATGGGATGAACTAGGCATTTTCTTGAATATGACATGATCTTGGTGCATACATTTAGAATGGTCTAAGCTTAATGAGAGACCTCCACTGAAGCTCTTGAAGACCAGTATATGTCCGAGGGGCCGAGTTATCGGGCCACTCAGGGCATCTCCACATCGTCGAGGTCGTTTCAGGGCTTGTACTCGGTAACAATGTAACGGCGACACAGGTCCGGACTTGCGGATAGAAATCTTGGTTCCGACCTTCACGATGCCACAAGAGTAAGATCACTATTCCATTACAAAATGGAGCTGGCAAAGCACTGGGCAAGAAGATAATGCCAAAGCTGAGCGCTGAGACCTTCTTGATCATGAATATGATCAAACAGAAATACCATAGATTATTATTAGTACAAACCTTACCTACGATATACATAGGGTTTCTATGTAGGGCTCATATGAAATGTTTGCGTGGATGATTCGAAAACGAAATGTAGTTCCGTGCCCGAGGAACACGCTTGTGGACGTCGATTTTTTTTATGTGACTGGATAAGCTTGGCGGCCTTGGTGGATTAAGTACTCAGATCCAATATCAGGAGCGGTGTCATATATATATCGTCACTGACAGAGTCAGCAAACCAATGGCCCCGTCGAAGGTGGGTTTCAGGTTCAAATTCATGAGGTACTTGACTGCTGAGAATATCAATGGAAAATGGATCAAGAATGGAGGACTGCTTCGTATCATCAGTCGGCAGCAAGCAGGAGCCACTTCCCTATCCTGCCAACCACAGAGATTTCAAGCTTCAAGCTCTGCAAAGACGTTCGTTGAAGCGAAGTTCAAGATGAAATCACCATCACGTGTCATTATTTGTGGATGTTTCTATGGGACAACCGAAGAAGGCGACTTCTGCTTGCAGTCATTGAGAGCGCTTAGGTTTTATTCCTTGTCGAAGTTGCTATCGCTTGCAGCTGCTATCGACAAGGATAGGGATTGACAGATGGCACACGTCGCCTTGAGCACGCACGGTTGGATCAAGATCTCAATAAAGTATCAATTACATGCAGAGGCCAGGGATCTCTTTACCTCTCAGTTTCATCCTTGCTTTGTTGGCCAATCATGAATAATCTCGTTTAAACAGAGAATCTGGTCTGAAGCTAGTTTCGGTCATTTCCTGAAGATAAACTCCTTCCTTCGTTCACTGTTTTTCAGGTCTACCACTTACCGACGCGAGCCTCTGATCACCTGCGTCATAGCACCGTCCAATACATCGCACGACGCATCAGTAATTTCGATGTCTGTCGAAATGCGAATGATGTCTTTCTTCTACTGTTAAAAGCACCAGGATGCATCTTGTGGACTATGGCCAGGTCATGTGGACCATCATCGTGAGGACATATTTCGAAGCGAGGGCTCGAGCGTTTCGAACAAGGACACCACCTGCCAAATAGAAAAATGCCCTGGGGTCATAAATGGCACAATAACTGGATCGATACAATCAAAAATAAGCTGTCCTTGACCTTCTGCGATGATTTTGGCTTCTCGCATGTTATCTCTGGTCTGGAACTCGGCACAGAGGCAGAGAATGATTAATGAAGAGAGACTGAGAAGAACATCCAAAATGCATCGAAGCACCTGCAGCAGAATGCTACATTGGTTGGTGGTGCCGTTACTTCCACTTGACCACTCAGAATGAATCTTCCTCGACGACCGCGCCGGCCCGAAACGCAATACACTTTGCATGCACAATGTCATAACTCACTGAACATCAAACACGAGAACGGACCGCTTCGCAGAAAGAAGCATGTCGCATCTTATGAACCGGCGGCCCGTCTCTCATCACGAGGTGACATGGACACCTCAATCTCCTCTCGTTCTTAACAATTGCGTCTACATCGTGCTTGACCGAATCTAATCACAACGATGCTGCTATCACCCTTGACCCTCTTCTCCCTTTCCCTCGTCGCAGCACGACCCTCATCCAACGCAGTATGGGCCGCCGACTCTGCTATCGCGCGGGGACAGGGTAACGGGCTCAGCTCTTCCGGCACGCCGACGGTGTCGTACGAACACGGGGTGTTCCAGACGGGCCTGAGGAGGCTGTATGAGTTGACGGGCAACCAGACGTATTTTGATTATATCGTGCAAGGCGTTGGGAGGATTGTGTCGGATGATGGGACTGTGGGTGGGGATTATGTGTGAGTGGATCCTTTTGTGAGGATAAAAAGGTTTGTGCTGAATGGTGCGGTGTAGATTCGACCAATTCTCTTTGGATCCTGTGAGGTTTGTATATTTGCTCTTGCATGATTTGAATTTCTTAACCTGATCGTTATTTTTGCGTAGAACCGGCCCAACCTTTCTATACCTGTAACTGTTTCCTCGCGCACGGTTAACTCTGGCTAAACTCCTCTGAACAAGGTACGAGCAAACAGGACTGGCAAAGTACAAGACTGCCGCAGACACGTTCAGGCGGCAGCTTGACGGGCATCCACGTACAGCCCAAGGACAATTCTGGCACAAGCTGAGATACCCCAATCAAGGTACGTCTCCGCCCACGTCTCTGTTCGCAGCCTTGACATTTGCGTTGCGTTGCGCAGGTTGGCTGGACGGAATATACATGGGCGAGCTATTCTACGCGCAATACACCGCCATGTTCGAACCGACTAACCAAACCGCCTGGGGTACGTCCCTCTCCTCCGCTCTCCTCCCCAATCCTCACGCACAGTCAAACTCAAACTCCCGACAGACGACATCACAGCCCAATTCCAGCTCATGTTCACCAACACCCTGCAGAACGCCACGGCACCGAACACGACGGGGCTGCTCTACCACGGGTACGACTTCTCGCACGTCGCGTCGTGGGCCTCCGCCGACCGCGGACACTCGCCCGAGGTGTGGGACCGCGCGATGGGGTGGTACGCCATGGCGCTCGTCGACGTCCTCGACATCCTCGCGTCCCTCCCCCCCTCCTCCACCTCCACCTCCGCCTCCGCATCGACAGAGGACCTACGCACCACGCTCCTGACGATCCTGCACACGCTCTTCCCGCGCATCCGCGACGCCGCGGACGAATCAAGCGGGGTGTGGTGGCTCGTGCTGACGCAGCCCGGGCGCGCGGGGAACTACTTCGAGAGCAGCGCGGCGGCGATGTTCGTTTATGCGTTGTTGCGCGGGGTGAGGATGGGGTATATCGGGGACAACCCGGATGGGAGGGGCAGTCTCACTGAGGCGGCGAAGAAGGCGTATGGGTATATTGTGGAGAATTGGGCGGTGGGTAATGCGGATGGGTCGATGGCGTGGGAGGGGACGGTTGTGGTGCGTTCTTGCCTTTTTCTCGTCCTTGGTTCGTGTGTGTGTGTGTTGATTTGGGGGTGATAGGTTGGGAGTTTGGATACTACGGGCGACTTTGATGTATGTGTTTTGTTATTCTTCGATTTGTTGATGAGGGGTCTGAGTTTCGGTTTGAACAGTACTACATCAGCCAGCCCGTCGACTTGAACGACCTCAAAGGTCTCGCGGCATTTGTTCTCGCGAGCATGGAGTTTGAGAGACTGTAACCATAGAAAGCCGCCGTTCTGACTGTAAAGGTTTGCATACGCGATGAGCGCACTCGCTGAGGTCTCAATGGAATTCATGCTTTGTTTATATTCCGCGACTAGACGTACATCCAAAGCAACAGGGGAATGTCAGAACATATATATATCATCAGAAGAGGGGTGTATACACGAAGAGAAATAAAAAAAACGTCCACCTGAATCACAAGAAAACCACAGAAAGGGAACAAAAAAAATAAGAAATAAATAGAGCGTCCACGTTTAGCCAATTCGCGGAGTCTTCTTCGAACATCAATCACTATCCCAATCATCATCATCATCGTCCTCATCACTATCCCCCATATCCTTATTCCTCTGCGCAAGCGCACTAATCAACGCGCTCGTCAAATCACCACCCGCCACCGCACCCGCGCCCGCAACAGCGCCGATCGCCGCGCCCGCAGCCACCTCCGCCGCCACCCCGCCTCCATTCGCACCTCCACCTCCACCGCCAGCGGAAGGCGGCGACCTACGCGCGGTGTCGTTCGAATCCGTCTTGCGGAGACTGTGGATCCCCTTGCCTTGGATACTTTCGAGGAGCGCTGCGCGGCCTGGTTGGGGTGCGGGGATGTTCGTGGGGGCTGGTGCCTGTGCACTTCCGTTGGCGCTTGCACCTCCACCGGGTGGGGGTGGGGGTGGAGGTGGGGGCGGCGGAGGTGGGCCGCCTCCTGTCGTGGGTGGTGGAGGCGGGGGAGGCGGAGGAGGTGGAGGCGGAGGCGGTGCGGGAGGCGCTGTAGGAGGCGCCTCGGTAGACGGTGCTGGTGGAGGTACGACGTCCGGACGCGCGGGTGGTGCCGCAGGAGGTACCGGTGTCGTACGCGCGGGTGGTGGCGGGGGCGCCTCGGTAGGTGGCGCTGGTGGTGGTACGACGCTCGGACGCGTAGGAGGGGCGGGGGGGACGCCGTTCGAACGCACGGGGGGCGGCGGCACGCGCGGTGGCGGGGGACGTGTGGGAGGTGGCGGGGGCACGGATGGCGTGGGTGTGGAGGGCGGTAGGGGGCGGCGCGGGGGTGCGGGGAGCTGGGGTTGGGGTTGGGTTTGGGGTGGCGCAGGTGGCTGCGGAGGCGCAGAAGAGGGCGTGGCACGGGGCGGCGAGACGCGTGATAGCGGGGGCGGTGGCGCAGGAGTCTGGGACGACTCGTCGTTGGCGATGTGTGGGCGTCGGGGGGCTGGAGGCGGCGGTTTGGGTTTCTTGGGCTCCTTGTGTGGCGCGGGCTGCTGCTCTTGGTGTTCGCGGACAAAACTTTGGATAAAGTCGTAGTTCTTTTCGATTACTTCCTTTGGAACGCCTCCGTTTTCGAGCTCGGTCAAGAAGGCGTTCCAGGAAGGGTCGACGCCTCTTGACGTGAATCCCTTTCCTTCGTCGTACCCCATGTGCCCCACATGCACGAACGAACCAGCTGTGGGAGCAGAGATTGATGCTTTGTCGATCTTTCCGCCTTTGCCGACCTTGGATTTCGTTTTCTTCTTGGGTGATTTGGCTGGGAAACGACGAGCGATGAGTGAAACATTCTCGTATCATCGATGACACGTACCCGTCTTTTCCTCTTTCCTCGTCGTGACCCTCTTGCAGAACTTCTTCGCATCGCCCTCGTGCGAGAACACAAATCCAATCATGCATTTCTACATCCATTTCGTCGGTTTCGCGACAAAGAAAGACGTCGATCAAACTTTAAACTCACATCACCAGCAAACGAATGGAAAAACGCCCTATCGGGGTGATA